>CADEHL010000111.1:0-56431 GCA_902827135.1 Harpagifer antarcticus | reverse complement strand
TCCAGACTTTTAAGAGCTCGTCTCCACTTGGGAGTTTTAACCGGTTACCTTGGCGACACACTTCACCTCACATTCACTATATACAGTATTGATCGTCCTTCCTCCTTATCTTCCAACCATTTGGACGCAGACTTGCATTTCCCCATAACGATGTTTAACAACCGGCGTAAACGGACCTTCGCGCTATCGAGCCGTGAGCGTGCGATGTCCTGTTCAGATGACGTCAAACCCAACGGGATGCCATCAATGAACTACACAGAATCACACTACACACCTACGCCATGACTACATTCAGGCAGACTGTAGAACACAACCTCTCTGGACCATTTAGATACTTATTGAAAACAAGATACAGAATGTAACACCTTGGGAAATGCTTTTTAACAGCCTTCATTTTCTCTAAATTGATTTATCAACTTGTAATACTCTGTAAGACCCGCGGACCCCCTGAAAATGAACATATAAGGCGCTTTCACACCGGAGAATAGTCCCGATAGTTCTTTGCGTTCACACGATCTGGAACTAGAACCTAGTTCTCGGGAACCTTTGCAGTCCCTGCCAGAGAGGTGGTACTTTCATGGGGAGGAAAAAGTTCAAATTTCTATTGGCTGGGCGAATTGCAAACCACGGCCCGTAAAACTCTGAAACATGTTGTGAAGCCGCCATTTTATTCGCTCGCATTAGCATTAGCATTATTAGCATTAGCCCCGCGCACTAACAGAGAGACTAACTTATGGCATAAAAAATAGGAGGGGTCGGCGCTGTTGGTGGGGGGTGCATTTGATCTGCTTTAAACGTGCACTGTTGCATCTCCAGTATGCATTTGACTGCTCAGTTACTTTGTGTGATTATTCTTTATAACATATTCTACATTAGATATATTTACATAATGATATATATCCTTAATTTAAGCAGGTAAAAGACTCATTGAGATTAAAAGAGGGGCAGCATGTACGAAGTTACACCAGATAAAACACAGACGTGACAGGCAGACGAACACAGCTGTAAACACAAATCAAATGGCCATTAGCCAGTCGACATGCGAAGTAAAACAATGGTGTCGTGTCCTCTGTCCTTTAGGAAGGACCTGAATTCCCCCATAGTGACTCCATGTGAGAGTCTCAGCTGCTTCTGCTCCAAGCTGTGGGGGCCGCATGTCTAACAGCTGTTTCACCCAGTTGTGTTCTCACTGTAGGAACCAGCATCTGAATCACATCTTGGGAGCGCAGGCCGTACAGACTTTCTCTTTGACACATATATGTGCAGATGTAGGAGGGAACCAGCCCAAGCAGAGGTTTATAAATAAATAATAATAAAGAACGTGCTCACCTGAGGCAGCGCGTGTTGAGCGGCTGTCCGCTCTTCAGACCCGTCGCCAGGTACTCGAAGTCGTCCGTGAACTCCTGATTTTCCCCGAACTCCACCACGTCGTTGAAGTGCTTCACGTGCTGCACCACGGTGTAAAGCTGCAACACAGAGGCGGTTAAGAGAGCTGATGCTAGCGGCTCGTCTTCAATGCTCCTTTCATTCAGGAACATGGAGTGAAGGAGGCAAGGAGCTAGGGTTAATCACACCCGCACGCCATCAAACTCAATGTATTTCTTTGAGAACAAAAAATATATATATGTTAATAATACAATTAAAATGATACGCAGTTTAGTAACTTTAAAATAGGAATGTGTGATTCGTACGGATGTCTCTCTGGACCGTGTACCTCTTTGTGCTCTTTGCGGCACTTGAGTGCAGTGACGGTGTCCTGGTACAGATCCGTGGGGAGGGTCACACACTTAGTGACTTTAGGGGGAGGGGGAGGAGCTTTAAAGAGACCGTCATCCTTATGAGCCGCTGATGAATCCTTACTGGATCCTCCTGATGCTGGAGCCTGGGGAGGAGGGGGGGGAGGAGGAGGAGGAGGAGGAGGAGGAGAGGGGGGGGGGGGGAGGAGGAGGGAGGAGGAGGAGGAGGAGGAGGAGGAGGAGGGGGGGAGGAGGAGGAGAGAGAGGAGGAGGAGGAGGGGGGGGGAGGAGGAGGAGGAGGAGGAGGAGGAGGAGGAGGAGGAGGAGAGGGGGGGGGGGGCAGGAGGAGGAGAGAGAGGAGGAGGAGGAGACATTCAGTAAACAGAAAACAAGACAAAGAAACACACCTTAAACCACAAAACTGTTTGTTTTTAAGTGAAGTGAATATAACTAAATATTAATTATTTAAATGATTTAGTTCTCTGTATCAAACTGACACAACACACATCAAATAAAATCAGAACGTACCTAAGAGAGGCCGGTATGAATAAATATGATGTAAATATTAGGGCTGTCAGTCGATTACATTTAATTTGTATCTGTTCTAGAGGAATCTTTCTCAGGTCTTTAATAATCTCATCATGTGAGTAAAGACGCTTTATGCAAATGTTTGTTTATTGTCGTTGGAACAATGAATAGGTTCAGTGCAGCGACCTGGACCCTCTCACTGGGGTTCCCACTGTGCGTCAGAATAACGCCCCGCGACGTGCAGTCGCCCCGCGACGTGCAGTCGCCCCGCGACGTGCACTCGCCCCGCGACGTGCACTCGCCCCGTGACGTGCACTCGCCACGTGACGTGCACTCGCCCCGTGACGTGCTGTCGCCCCGTGACGTGCAGTCGACACGTGACGTGCAGTCGCCACGTGACGTGCAGTCGTCCCGTGACGTGCAGTCGACACGTGACGTGCAGTCGACACGTGACGTGCAGTCGCCCCGTGACGTGCAGTCGCCACGTGACGTGCAGTCGCCACGTGACGTGCAGTCGCCACGTGACGTGCAGTCGACACGTGACGTGCAGTCGCCCAGTGACGTGCAGTCGCCCCGTGACGTGCAGTCACGTGACGTGCAGTCGACACGTGACGTGCAGTCGACACGTGACGTGCAGTCGCCCCTTGACGTGCAGTCGACACGTGACGTGCAGTCGCCCCGTGACGTGCAGTCGACACGTGACGTGCAGTCGACACGTGACGTGCAGTCGCCCCTTGACGTGCAGTCGACACGTGACGTGCAGTCGCCCCGTGACGTGCAGTCGACACGTGACGTGCAGTCGACACGTGACGTGCAGTCGCCCCGTGACGTGCAGTCGCCCCGTGACGTGCAGTCGCCCCGTGACGTGCAGTCGACACGTCGGATGCGATCCGAATGATCTCACGCAGCCCCTCGTCCTCCACAGCTGTAGCCCCCATTTAGCTATCGCTGCTGTCCAGGCGTCTCCCCGGCAAACTTTCAAGCGTGGTCCTCCGCAAGCGAGCGGGAGCAGCTGAGCACCAGCTGGGGGCTTGGCTCGCTGTTTTTTGTATCCATATCTCTCGCTAGAATCTCCCACCATTCAAACAACAACAACAACACAACAACAACGTCAAGCCTCTGGGCTCTGAAACTATGGGCGGGCTGAGGTCAAACACACACGCGTTAATCGCACGTTAAAATAATTAGTGGCGTTAAGAGAAATGTGCGTTAACTTTGACAGCCCTATAAACATTATACCAACGCCAGTGACACGGAGTTGCCCTCATGCTCATCTCTAGAGAAGCCCTGATGTCAAAGACATTTATTTATTCCACACATGGCAGGTATTTTAAAACAGAACACTTATACTGGTTGCTTTCTTTCTAGTGCATGGTGGAAAGGAGCATCCTTTCTAAATATGAGATAAATACGACAGATGAATATGTGAACTCACGGGAGCCGAAGAGACGTAGGTCTGCGGAGCCTCTTCTTCACTTTCCACCGCCCAGTGCCGCGCGTTGTACACAGCTTTAGTGGGAGACTGAAGGAAACACAGAGAACACACGTTTACCATCAGACAGGACACAGGAACATGAAGTGCTTATAGAAAGACATGTTGTTGTTGTTGTTCTTACAGTTGTGTGTTGCCGTGTCACTCTCTAAAGAGTCTCAAGTGCTGTTTAAGTGCTATACAAATTAAATGGTTTTTTACTTTTTTTATTAGAGCTAAAAAGGCTCCTTGCTCCCAGGGGGGAAATGTACTTTATTATTTATTTACAACCTTTTTTGTAAGTAAGTAAGCAAGTAAGTAAGCAAGCAAGCAAGCAAGTAAGTAAGCAAGTAAGCAAGCAAGCAAGTAAGCAAGCAAGCAAGTAAGTAAGCAAGTAAGCAAGTAAATAAGCAAGTAAGTAAGCAAGCAAGTAAGTAAGTAAGCAAGTAAGTAAGCAAGCAAGCAAGCAAGTAAGTAAGCAAGTAAGCAAGCAAGCAAGTAAGCAAGCAAGCAAGTAAGTAAGCAAGTAAGCAAGTAAATAAGCAAGTAAGCAAGTAAGCAAGCAAGTAAGCAAGCAAGCAAGCAAGTAAGTAAGCAAGCAAGCAAGTAAGCAAGTAAGCAAGTAAATAAGCAAGTAAGCAAGTAAGCAAGCAAGTAAGCAAGTAAGCAAGTAAGTAAGTAAATAAGCAAGTAAGCAAGTAAATAAGTAAATAAGCAAGTAAGCAAGTAAGCAAGTAAGCAAGCAAGCAAGTAAGCAAGTAAATAAGCAAGTAAGCAAGCAAGTAAGCAAGTAAGCAAGTAAGCAAGCAAGCAAGTAAGTAAGCAAGTAAGCAAGCAAGTAAGCAAGTAAGCAAGTAAGTAAGCAAGCAAGTAAATAAGCAAGTAAGCAAGCAAGTAAGCAAGTAAGCAAGTAAGTAAGCAAGTAAGCAAGCAAGTAAGCAAGTAAGCAAGCAAGCAAGTAAGTAAGCAAGTAAGCAAGCAAGTAAGCAAGTAAGCAAGTAAGTAAGCAAGCAAGTAAGTAAGCAAGTAAGCAAGCAAGTAAGCAAGTAAGCAAGTAAGCAAGCAAGCAAGTAAGTAAGTAAGTAAGTAAGTAAGTAAGCAAGTAAGCAAGCAAGCAAGTAAGTAAGTAAGTAAGTAAGCAAGTAAGTAAGCAAGCAAGTAAGTAAGCAAGTAAATAAGACGTACTTTTCTTATTTATGTGACAGACTAGTTCCACACCGCATGCGAAACCCAAAGCTAAAGAGACTAGGTGATTACAAAGTAGATTGAAAGTGAAATATTCTGTACTTTTGGGCTTTTAAAACTCCTGCTTATTGGACAGACGTCTCGTCGTCAGAGACGCAAAGTTTAAAACTCCCTAAAGTTACTGTTTATTATTTATTTGCACCTCGTTCAGCGCTCAGCGTTCAGCGCTCAGCGTTCAGCGCTCAGCGTTCAGCGTTCAGCGTTTAGAGAGATTTGACTGAACAAGAAAACAAGGAGCTGGGATGAAATGGGGAGATAGGAAACACGCAGAGAGGAGAAAGACAACAGAAGAACTGGATGCTTATTAAACTGAGGAGTCGGCCAGCACTGATCAAACAGCAGGACACACACTTCCCCCCCCCCCCCCCCACACACACACACACTTTCCCCCCCCCCACACACACACACTAATCCTGGCTCGTCTCCTGTCCACTTTCTATATTTTTGCCAAACCTGTGACTGGTGGTTGCCATGATGAGAAACAAAAGCAGGGAGGGCAACAAGCGTGTGTGTGCGTGTGTGTGTGTGTGTGTGTGTGTGTGTGTGTGTGTGTGTGTGTGTGTGTGTGTGTGTGTGTGTGTGTGTGTGTGTGTGTGTGTGTGGGGGTGTGTGTGTGTGTGTGTGGGTGTGTGTGCACACACCACAGGGTTAATCAGCAGAGACAAAAGAGGCGTTTTGGGGATGAGCTTCTCAGCGCTGGAACATCAACACAGTGAAAGTGAATTAAAAAGCCTCCTGCAGGAAAGTGAATGACACAGACGGACCCCCCCCCCCCACAGACTGCCGCTAAGCACCATGGGAGATATGATGGCAGGACAAAAGGAAGGTGGGCGAGATCTTAAAGAAAACACACGTGCTGTTTTGGCATCGCGGGGTGAGAAAACAAACTGACTGACCGTTGATTGACGCGCCATGTCAGCGGTAGCGACACGAACCGTTAGCCGCCGCCACCGTCCTTTGACAGCTCTCTGGTCTTGGCCATAGTGGAGTTTGGAGTGTGACTGTTTGAGGTTGTGGACAGGTGTCTTTTATACTGATAACGAGTTCAAACAGGTGCCATTAATACAGTTACCGAGTGGAGGACAGAGGAGGCTCTTAAAGAAGAAGTTACAGGTCTGTGAGAGCCAGACATCTTGTTTGTTTGTCGGTGACCAAATACTTATTTTACCAATTCATTCATTAAAAATCCTACAATGTGATTTCCTGGATTCTTTCCCCCCGTTCTGTCTCTCAGAGTTGAAGTGTAGCTAGGATGAACATTACAGGCCTCTCTCATCTCTTTAAGTGGGAGAACTTGCACAATTGGTGGCTGACTAAATACCTTTTTGCCCCACTGTATATCTATATTTGAAGACTTGTTGATAGCATAGAAAGCCTTTCTTCCTTTGTCTCGGAGATCAGTAATGGCCAGATTGAAATTTCCTGTCGAAGTAATTTTGAGTCCCAAATATGTGTAGCTGTGTGTGCGTTCTATGCCGGTGGAGCCCAGTAAGAACCGGTGTGGGTTTCCCTGACCCCTGGGTCGTTTCTGGAAGACCATAATCCTGGTCTTTTCCAGATGAGCCGTCAGGGCCCAGGTCTGACAGAAGGGTTCCAGATGAGCCGTCAGGGCCCAGGTCTGACAGAAGGGTTCCAGATGAGCCGTCAGGGCCCAGGTCTGACAGAAGGGTTCCAGATGAGCCGTCAGGGCCCAGGTCTGACAGAAGGGTTCCAGATGAGCCGTCAGGGCCCAGGTCTGACAGAAGGGTTCCAGATGAGCCGTCAGGGCCCAGGTCTGACAGAAGGGTTCCAGATGAGCCGTCAGGGCCCAGGTCTGACAGAAGGGTTCCAGATGAGCCGTCAGGGCCCAGGTCTGACAGAAGGGTTCCAGATGAGCCGTCAGGGCCCAGGTCTGACAGAAGGGTTCCAGATGAGCCGTCAGGGCCCAGGTCTGACAGAAGGGTTCCAGATGAGCCGTCAGGGCCCAGGTCTGACAGAAGGGTTCCAGATGAGCCGTCAGGGCCCAGGTCTGACAGAAGCTTTGCAGATGATCCATTTGCTGTTGTAATGCCTCCTTAGATGGAGCTAGCAATATTAGATCATCTGCAAACAGGAGGTGTGTCAGAGAGGGCGAGTCCAGGGATATCGGATTGTTCTAATGATTTAGCAAATTGATCAATATAAATGTTAAATAGGGCGGGGCTGAGACTGCAGCCCTGTTTCACCCCTCTACTTTGGGGGAAGACATCCGTTTCCATATTGCCAATTTTCACCGCACATTTATTATTGGTATACATTGTTTTAATGATATCATATGTTTTCCCCCCTACACCGTTTGCAATCAACTTCAGGAACAGACCGTTATGCCAGATTGAGTCGAATGCTTTTTTGAAATCTACAAAACAAGAGAACATCTTCTTATTTTGGTGATCATGTTTATTAATGAGGGTGTGGAGGGTCTATATATCGTCTGTAGTCTGAGGGTGTGGAGGGTCTATATATCGTCTGTAGTCTGATGGTGTGGAGGGTCTATATATCGTCTGTAGTCTGAGGGTGTGGAGGGTCTATATATCGTCTGTAGTCTGATGGTGTGGAGGGTCTATATATCGTCTGTAGTCTGATGGTGTGGAGGGTCTATATATCGTCTGTAGTCTGATGGTGTGGAGGGTCTATATATCGTCTGTAGTCTGAGGGTGTGGAGGGTCTATATATCGTCTGTAGTCTGAGGGTGTGGAGGGTCTATATATCGTCTGTAGTCTGAGGGTGTGGAGGGTCTATATATCGTCTGTAGTCTGAGGGTGTGGAGGGTCTATATATCGTCTGTAGTCTGAGGGTGTGGAGGGTCTATATATCGTCTGTAGTCTGAGGGTGTGGAGGGTCTATATATCGTCTGTAGTCTGAGGGTGTGGAGGGTCTATATATCGTCTGTAGTCTGAGGGTGTGGAGGGTCTATACATCGTCTGTAGTCTGATGGTGTGGAGGGTCTATATATCGTCTGTAGTCTGAGGGTGTGGAGGGTCTATATATCGTCTGTAGTCTGAGGGTGTGGAGGGTCTATATATCGTCTGTAGTCTGAGGGTGTGGAGGGTCTATATATCGTCTGTAGTCTGAGGGTGTGGAGGGTCTATATATCGTCTGTAGTCTGATGGTGTGGGGGCAGATTTCTCCTGTTGGGCCCGTTCTCCTGTTGGGCCGGAGAAAGTCCAGCCCAAATGGTGTGAGGTTCCCCTGCACCATGACAGTCCCGTTCTTATATATGTTGACTGTTGTCATGACAGTGTCTGGGTCTTCTACCTCTTTAATTTTGAGTTTCCAGCCATTGCAGATCCCCTCTTTCTTCACAGAAGGGTAGTGGGCACTTATGGCGGCGTGCCATGCTAATGGCTGGTCAGTGAGGAAGATCAGATTGCTGACTTCTCCACTCTTGTACAGGTCAGCAAAGAGCGTCTCTGGTCTATCCTTCAACAGTTTTAGTTTGTATGCCTTCCTGGCGCTGTCATTGTTGACCTCTTGTGGGTATACAAGAGGAACAGCCTCTGCACAGGCTGTGGTTGAAGCCATGGGGCTCTGCTGCTGCTGAACTGCTGCTGTTGTTACTCCTGAATTCCTCTTCTTAGCTTGGTGTTAGTTAGCTAGCAGGACAGTTAGGCAAACCGTCAGTTTGGCAGTTGGTTAGCAGTTAGTTGGCAGTTGGTTAGCTTCTCTGCTGGGTTCTTCAGTTGAACCGTATTTTCTCAAGTTTCTTGCCGTTACTTGCCGTATCCATTTCTTTTTTTTGTTTCCAGGTAGGTCAATCCGTTCCACAGGTGTTTCTTCTTACAATTTTGTCAGAAAAGTTTAAGTTTATCTCATTTTAAAAACAGAAAAGTTGAAATCTTCAGGAGCTCATGATGATGCTGCTATTCTCATCAAAAGTCTCTCTGATATACACCTGCACATCAGCAGGAGAGGACTCTTTAAAGTAGAGGCACTACTTACTGATATACACCTGAACATCAGCTGGAGAGGACTCTTTAAAGTAGAGACACTACATACTGATATACACCTGAACATCAGCAGGAGAGGACTCTTTAAAGTAGAGGCACTACATACTGATATACACCTGAACATCAGCAGGAGAGGACTCTTTAAAGTAGAGACACTACATACTGATATACACCTGAACATCAGCAGGAGAGGACTCTTTAAAGTAGAGACACTACATACTGATATACACCTGAACATCAGCAGGAGAGGACTCTTTAAAGTAGAGACACTACATACTGATATAAACCTGAACATCAGCAGGAGAGGACTCTTTAAAGTAGAGACACTACATACTGATATACACCTGAACATCAGCAGGAGAGGACTCTTTAAAGTAGAGACACTACATACTGATACACACCTGAACATCAGCAGGAGAGGACTCTTTAAAGTAGAGACACTACATACTGATATACACCTGAACATCAGCAGGAGAGGACTCTTTAAAGTAGAGACACTACATACTGATATACACCTGAACATCAGCAGGAGAGGACTCTTTAAAGTAGAGACACTACATACTGATATACACCTGAACTTCAGCAGGAGAGGACTCTTTAAAGTAGAGACACTACATACTGATATACACCTGAACATCAGCAGGAGAGGACTCTTTAAAGTAGAGACACTACATACTGATATACACCTGAACATCAGCAGGAGAGGACTCTTTAAAGTAGAGACACTACATACTGATATACACCTGAACATCAGCAGGAGAGGACTCTTTAAAGTAGAGACACTACATACTGATATACGCCTGAACATCAGCAGGAGAGGACTCTTTAAAGTAGAGACACTACATACTGATATACACCTGAACTTCAGCAGGAGAGGACTCTTTAAAGTAGAGACACTACATACTGAAGTTCTTACTCTCTGGGTGATAGTTTATATCTTTGTGCATCACTTCACCGACTGTGGTGTTGTTTGGTTGCACTGGTGAATCGTTTCTCTCGCGGCTGCAGCTGCAGTCACGCCGCCCGGCATGGCGTTCCGTGGCAGCTGTGCTGTGTTAGAGAAGCTGACTCGCCAACACGCCATCAAGCTCTCTCCACCTGTCGGTGTGTCGGTGGAGGAGTGTGGTCTGGCTGTGGGGGCTGTGGTGGGATATGGCAGAGTTGCCTCCCGCATGAACAGTGCAGTGGTTATTTTTTTAGACGGCACGGAGAAAGCTAACCAGCTGGTGGAGAGCGGGCCAGTGATTAAAGGGACGCTGTTACCCGTGCTACCCCAGCTAAAAAAGTCATCATCTCTAATGTACCCCCGTGTGTGTGTGTGTGTGTGTGTGTGTCTGACCTTCTTGTGTGCGCTGAAGATCCTTCTGAAGGAGTCCGGGTTCTTCTCGGCTGTCTTCCCTGTTGGAGGCCGGTGGGGGAGCCGAGGCGCCCGGGCCACCACCCTGAGGCCGTCCTCCGAGAAATCAAGGACCTCTGCAGACCACACACACACACACACACACACACACACACACACACACACACACACACACACACACACACACACACACACACACACACACACACACACACACACACACACACACACACACACACACACACACACACACACACACACACACACCACACACACACCACACACACACACACACACACACACACACACACACACACACACACCACACACACACACACACACACACACACACACACACACACACACACACACACACACACACACACACACACACAGACACAGAAATGAGAGGAGAATCTTTACTGCACATCTGTGTCATGTGTTTTAGGTTGATAGCCGAAATAAGGTCTGTGGTGGATTCTACGACATAAAATAGGTCAGTAAATACCTCACTGACGAATTTAGAAACGGCGGTTGTGTGGGTGTGGGGTGTGTGTGTGTTATGTGTGTGTGTGTGTGTGTGTTATGTGTGTGAGATGACAGTTTGCTGATATGAGGGTCAAAATGAAGTGCTGTGTATGAGTGATGGTGGGTGTGTGTTTACATAAACATGACCGAGCTAATCTCTACAGTCATCAGTTACACAACTCTCCACTTCCTGTGAACTACATCTTTTATTGAGAGATACCAATACATCGTGTTAGATACTTGTTATTATTTTGCTATAACAAAGCATTATTTAGAGAAGGGTCTCATTGAAAATGTCTCATTGTGTTAAAATTAACTTGACATATGGTGACAATTGACCTAAAGTAAGGTTCTTGGTAGGGGTGGGTACCGGGACCCCGATATTAAACGGGCCCCGGGGCTGAATTATTAAAGACCGTGGTAACGTTAAGCTCCGACTTTATCGATCTTTTTATCCGTACTGGAGACATCTAAAATATATGTCGTATGTATTATTGCTACACAAACATTATATTGCAGTCTTAGTGTCGCCAGTCTCTCATACGCAGAAAGACTATGATGTGATAAAGTGCTCCACATCCAGACGGAGGAATGCACCGGGTTCCACTGTCTTTCTAGCAGCTCTGTAGCTCCATCCACGAGGAACGGTTCCACTGTCTCTCTAGCAGCTCTGTAGCTCCATCCACGAGGAACGGTTCCACTGTCTTTCTAGCAGCTCTGTAGCTCCATCCACGAGGAACGGTTCCACTGTCTTTCTAGCAGCTCTGTAGCTCCATCCACGAGGAACGGTTCCACTGTCTTTCTAGCAGCTCTGTAGCTCCATCCACGAGGAACGGTTCCACTGTCTCTCTAGCAGCTCTGTAGCTCCATCCACGAGGAACGGTTCCACTGTCTTTCTAGCAGCTCTGTAGGCCCGTCCACGAGGAACGGTTCCACTGTCTTTCTAGCAGCTCTGTAGCTCCATCCACGAGGAACAGTTCCACTGCAGGGCTCGACATTATAATTGGCCCGCTGGCCCGGGAGCACTATTTAGACACCCCGGGCCAGCATAACGTACTTTCCACTTGCCCGCTCGGGCCACTAAAAATATTGTTTAAAAAAAAATGTTTCCTGTGGTATTGGTATTTTGACTAGCAATTTAGTTAAATTGGTTCGTTTATCAACGCTACAACATAGCGTTCCGTGAGTCGGTTGTCGTTGTTGGGTGAAAAGCAAACAGCTGTTTGCTGCGGAGCTCAGCGCGAGCAGGCTCCCGTGAGCGCGCTCCTTCACTACAGACTATCGCGCCACCTAACCATTCGCCAAAATGTTTTTAATACCAGCGGTAACCGGCCAAGCGCCGGGCAAAAAACTATTTTCAAATAAAAGAAAGTCACCGGAGGAGTTAAAGAAGAGTGACAGGGAGAGAAGAAGAGGGAGAGAAAGTTTCAGCTTGATCGATGGAGTTGGCTTCTAGTGGTGCAGTGACGCGTCCTAAAACCCTTTTATAATATATCATTAGATTTATGATTCGAAAATTATAAAAGTAGGGTAGACATGTGGAGATTATCCGGCTGAACAAAACGTGCAGGTTTGTTTGTTTTCCACAGACCTTATTTCCAGCTATTTTACAAAACCCTTGTCGACGGAACCAGCAGCTTACTTCCTGGTTTTAGGACGCGTCACTGGCTGCACCTCTCAATATGATGCCAATATAAACAAGGTCTTCTGTCGGCTCTGTACATCAATGCCGACCTCTGCTGACAAGCAAGTGAAGAGTAGAAAATATAAAGGTATTGGCTAGAGGGAAATGTCCCAGCAGTTTAGGATAATGAAGGATCTAATCTATAGCCATTACATGTCTAACTCCTAATGACAGGAAGGCAGAAAGTGCATTATACAAATAATAATACTCATAATAATAGCAGACATTTTTTAACAATGACCACAATATCATTATTTTAATAAACCAAATATGAACAAATGAGGAAGAACTGATTGTTCAAATGTTGTAGTACAAGTAGTAATGTATAAATTACTATTGCAACAAATGTGTTAATTTTCTTCATTATTTGTCGATATTTGTTTTTTTGGACGAATGCTCCGGAGGGCTTTTTACCCTTAATGTCTACCCCTGCACTGTCTCTCTAGCAGCTCTGTAGCTCCATCCACGAGGAACGGTTCCACTGTCTCTCTAGCAGCTCTGTAGCTCCATCCACGAGGAACGGTTCCACTGTCTTTCTAGCAGCTCTGTAGCTCCATCCACGAGGAACGGTTCCACTGTCTTTCTAGCAGCTCTGTAGCTCCATCCACGAGGAACGGTTCCACTGTCTTTCTAGCAGCTCTGTAGCTCCATCCACGAGGAACGGTTCCACTGTCTTTCTAGCAGCTCTGTAGCTCCATCCACGAGGAACGGTTCCACTGTCTTTCTAGCAGCTCTGTAGCTCCATCCACGAGGAATGGTTCGACTGTCTCTCTAGCAGCTCTGTAGCTCCATCCACGAGGAACGGTTCCACGTCAGGTGTTCTGTATGCTAGCAGCACACGGAGTTAACTCAATGATACAAACACGGGTCAATGATTAGAGGAAACTGAGTTATTTAGTTTGATAAAGTTTCAGCTGTTCTGTTCACAGTTCTGTCATCACATTATTTAATACCATTTGTTAAAACGTTGTCGTTTCTTTTGATGTGAAATATTTAGTTTTGTTCACACTTTGTTGAGTTAATTTACCTTATTTTTTTCTCTAAAAGAACCGATAAGAGTACCGTTAAAAGACCGGACCGATAAGCGGTATCGATAAGCGTAGTAGTACCGTTAAAACCTTAACGATACCCATCCCTAGTTCTTGGTGGGAAAAGGTTTGTTACCTGTTCGTATCCTGCTCTCCTTCTCAGCGTTCTTCTTGGTCTCCTTGCTCGGTCTGTCGAGCCTCTCGAGTCTCTCCGTCCTCTCGAGGGCCTCCAGCCTCTCCAGAGCCTCGAAGGGATCCGGAGGTTCTTCCGTTGGCGTTTCCTCCATCGGCTCCATCGGGGCTCGCTTAGCGGCGGCTTCCTTCTTCGCTCTTCTCCTCGCTTTCGCTCCGCCGTCGTCCTCGTCGTCGTCGTCTTCTTCTCCGTCGCTCATGTCGTCGAAGCCGAAGTACTGGATCTTGTAGCTGTTCTCGGCGCTGTTGTTCTCCTCCTGATGGCCCTCTGCTGCGTCTTCGAAACCGAAACTCTCCATCTTACTGTCCTTCTTTGACTTTGTCTGCGTTGGTTTGAACCTGAAGCGAGGATAGAAACACATTGTTTACAACTCAGGAAAAAGACAAAGACATCCAGAGCTGAAGGGATGTTGCATTTCCGAGTTGACCCTGAAGGCAGCATCTCCCTGGTCCAATAGGAGTCTCCATTTTGGATTATGTCAGAAAATAAACTCTGTGTCAAACAAACAGGTACTGCACTCAGGTGGCTCCAGTCCTACCTCTCCGACAGATCCCACTTCATCTCTCTCAACAACCACTCCTCTGCCGCAGCTTCAGTCACCCAAGGTGTTCCCCAAGGTTCAGTACTCGGCCCCCTCCTCTTCATCATCTACATCCTCCCCCTTGGTCAGATTCTCCGCCAATACAACCTGGACTTTCACTGTTACACTGATGACACACAGATTTACCTCAGCACCATATCCCCCCACAACCCCCCCCTCACCCACATGGAATCCTGTCTGACTGCAATAAAATCCTGGATGCAACACAACTTCCTCAAACTCAACAGCAATAAAACTGAACTCCTCCTCATCGGCTCCAAATCCACCCTCAGCAAATCCCCCAACCTGACACTCACCATCGATGGCACCCCTGTTTCCCCCTCCACCCAGGCACGCAACCGTGGCGTTATATTTGACCCCACCCTCTCCCTTGAGCCCCACACCCGTCAAGTTGTAAAAACCTCATTTTTCCACCTCCGCAATATTGCCAAACTCCGTCCCTCTCTTACCCGCCCCGCAGCTGAGCGACTCATTCACGCCTTCATCTCCTCCCGCCTTGACTATTGCAACTCCCTCCTCTACGGCATCAGCACTACATCCCTCAGTAGACTCCAGCGTGTCCAGAACCTCCAGACTCCTCACCCACACCAAATCATGGCATCACATCACCCCGGTCCTCAAAGAACTCCACTTGCTCCCCGTTTCACACCCATCCATTACAAACTCCTGGTCCTCACTTTCAAAGCTCTCCACCATCTGGCACCCCCCTACCTCACTGACCTCCTCAACCGACCCCCCAGCTCCCTCAGATCTCAGCCGGTTTGCTTTCCATCCCCAAGGCCAAACTCCGGAGCTTCGGGGATAGAGCCTTCTCTGTGGCAGCCCCCGAAGCTCTGGAACTCCCTCCCCCAAGACCTCCGTGAGTCTGAGGCCCCGTCTCAGGTCGACTATTTTCATTTCCTCGCTCCTCGGTCTCACCGGAAGTTGATTTGTCTGCGCCATCTTGAGTACCGTCCCATGGCTCTTATTTCTGCCGGAGGAGCGAGGATCGAGGAGCGATAACGGAGGAGCGATAACCGAGGAACCACCAGACCATCCTCCGATGAAATCCTCAGACACTCGCCCCGCCCCCTTACTGTGTATCGCTCACTGATTGGACGATGCAGCGAATTCTCTGATCTGATGCTTCTTGACATGAGAGCAGAGTGAAGAAAACACACGAACCTCACGAGACTCACTCCTCAGTTTATACCGTGTTTAGTTTCAATTCATGTTTCATTTAGTTACAAACATGTGAAATATCAACAAAGTGGTCACAAATCATTTTATTCATTTATTGGAAACATTTTCATGATCGCTTTTTTCGTTTTACATTTATTGTCATTTCCATTCAGTCATTAAGTATTAAAATGTGAATGTGCTGCAGATCCACACACACAAACAAAGTGTGCAATCCAATGAATGTTAAACTGGGTTTGATAGATAACATATCTTTCTTTCTCTCAATTATTTTATTTCTATTGTGCTCTGATCAATATTAATCCAACTATTGTTCGTTTATGCATTTTAAGAATGAGTTATTTTATTTATTGGGGTCTACAACAGATGATACAAATGTTTGTGTCAGTAAGGTACTAACAGAGAGGTGGGGGTGTTTGTGGAAACAACACCTCTTCAACACTGCATCCATAAGCCCCCCCCCCACCTCTCAACCAACTTCCTCCTGACTGCTTTTCTGTTTTGTTTCTTTTTGGTTTTGTTTTGTTTTGTCTACCCTCCCTCCCAAATGTAAAGCGTCTTTGGGTTCAAGAAAAGCGCTATAGAAATATAATTTATTATTATAAAGGAACTACTGCACGGTCACATGACTTCACG
The DNA here is from genome assembly GCA_902827135.1 of Harpagifer antarcticus. Taxonomy (NCBI): domain Eukaryota; kingdom Metazoa; phylum Chordata; class Actinopteri; order Perciformes; family Harpagiferidae; genus Harpagifer; species Harpagifer antarcticus. The sequence goes on along the minus strand of CADEHL010000111.1, from coordinate 40,280 downwards.
TCACCACCGCTAAGCTAAAGGAGGCTAATGTTGGGCTATAAAAGGAACTACAGCACGGTCGCAAGACTTCACGTCACCACCGCTAAGCTAAAGGAGGCTAATGTTGGGCTATAAAGGAACTACAGCACGGTCACATGACTTCACGTCACCACCGCTAAGCTAAAGGAGGCTAATGTTGGGCTATAAAGGAACTACAGCACGGTTCACATGACTTCACGTGACCACCGCCTAAGCTAAAGGAGGCTAATGTTGGGCTATAAAGGAAACTACAGCACGGTCACATGACTTCACGTCACCACCGCTAAGCTAAAGGAGGCTAATGTTGGGCTATAAAGGAACTACAGCACGGTCACATGACTTCACGTCACCACGCTAAGCTAAAGGAGGCTAATGTTGGCTATAAAGGAACTACAGCACGGTCACATGACTTCACGTCACCACCGCTAAGCTAAAGGAGGCTAATGTTGGGCTATAAGGAACTACAGCACGGTCACATGACTTCACGTCACCACCGCTAAGCTAAAGGAGGCTAATGTTGGGCTATAAAGGAACTACAGCACGGTCACATGACTTCACGTCACCACGCTAAGCTAAAGGAGGCTAATGTTGGGCTATAAAGGAACTACAAGCACGGTCACATGACTTCACGTCACCACCGCTAAGCTAAAGGAGGCTAATGTTGGGCTATAAAGGAACTACAGCACGGTCACATGACTTCACGTCACCACCGCTAAGCTAAAGGAGGCTAATGTTGGGCTATAAAGGAACTACAGCACGGTCAAATAACTTCAGGTCACCACCGCTAAGCTAAAGGAGGCTAATGTTGGGCTATAAAGGAACTACAGCACGGTCACATGACTTCACGTCTCCACCGCTAAGCTAAAGGAGGCTAATGTTGGGCTATAAGGAACTACAGCACGGGTCACATGACTTCACGTCACCACCGCTAAGCTAAAGGTGGCTAATGTTGGGCTATAAAGGAACTACAGCACGGTCACATGACTTCACATCACCACCGCTCAGCTAAAGGAGGCTAATGTTGGGCTATAAAGGAACTACAGCACGGTCAAATGACTTCACGTCACCACCGCTAAGCTAAAGGAGGCTAATGTTGGGCTATAAAGGAACTACAGCACGGTCACATGACTTCACGTCACCACCGCTAAGCTAAAGGTGGCTAATGTTGGGCTATAAAGGAACTACAGCACGGTCACATGACTTCACATCACCACCGCTCAGCTAAAGGAGGCTAATGTTGGGCTATAAAGGAACTACAGCACGGTCACATGACTTCACGTCACCACCGCTCAGCTAACGGAGGCTAATGTTGGGCTATAAAGGAACTACAGCACGGTCACATGACTTCACATCAACATTTTCACTCTTCCCTGTTGAGGAAACTAACCTGGTAATTATAGCAGATGAAAGCAAACTTAAATGTGTCCAAATGTCTGACTGAATGAATCGTCCTTGGGAAAAAGCATTGAATGACACTCAAGCTTTCATTAAGAGATGAAAACATGCATGAAATGGAAAAAAATGTTTCACAGAACGATAACCTGTCTTTCCTGAGAGCCGTTGCTTTCCAGACGTTTCTCAGTGAAAGCCTCCCGACAGAAAGAGGTCGTGAAGTCACACAGAAAGAAATGTCTACCCTTCTGGAAATAGGTGCCATCGTTTGGATTCCTTCACTCAGGGATGAAATCTGAATTCATCTCCAGTCAAGGTTTCTCCATTTCCCCGTTGGATTGATCATTCTGATTCACTTAGTGGCAGATTCCTTTGCTAGCAGGTCGTTCCAGCTCTTAATTTACCATTCAGGATGTTTCCAATATCAAATCAGAGTTTGTAGATTTTAGAAAATCACATAAAATAATGTTCTCGTTTTGATACCAACTCTTTTCAGAACGTTTCCTTTTGTAATCATTATTTAAAAAAAGTCCTTATTCTGGGAACATTTGTTTTCACAATGACTATTTAATCAAAAAGCTTACATTTTACTTGAAATGTTGTGGTGTGTGTGTGTGTGTGTTGATCTGTACCTTGTGTTTTGTTTAAGTTTCCTATTATATTTGTTTTTATAAGGACTTTTTAATCACAAAGCTTACATTATTCCTTTAAATGTTTTAACATGTTCTTTTACAGAAGGAAAAGGGCTTCCATAAAGCCTGTGTGTGTGTGTGTGTGTGTGTGTGTGTGTGTGTGTGTGTGTGTGTGTGTGTGTGTGTGTGTGTGTGTGTGTCTCTTACCTTGTGTTTAGTATCTCACTTTTCTTCCGTTGCCACCCGGCCTCTCCCAGCTCCACGCTGTTGTTCCCCGACGCGGCGCCGCTGCTCCCGCTGGAGGGCGCTGCGTCCGCACTGAACTCCTCCCCCCCCCGGTCCTGGATGGTGACGTTACACATGGACACGGAGGAGGGTGGAAGCACCGTGAAGTCTCTGTTCCTTCCTCTTCCTCTACCTTCTCCTCCTTCTACTGTGGTCTTATCACTACCTCCGTCAGACGCTGATTTGGGCGGATCTGAGACAGAGTCCGATGTTTTTCCCTTGTTGGGCCTCCTGTACGTCCGACAGTTTGTGTTCCTGAGCAGCGACGAAGACGAGGAGGAGGAGGAAGAAGAGGAGGAGGTCGTCTGCATCTGCGTGGAATCCGTCGTCTCCATGAGGAAATCCAAGTCTCCCCCGAAGTCCTCGCTCAGGTTTGGGCTCCGCGGGGGAGACGGGGGTTTCTGATGTTGTGCGGAAACTCCCGCTGTTGCCCAGGAGAGCGTCGGAGCCGGGTTTCGAGGCTCCTGGATGCTGGGGGACGGAGGGCGGAGACCCATGATGTCGTCCCACGAGTCGTACGAGCATTCTGCCTTTGCCCCCGTTTTCAAAGTGGTGGTCTGAGGCAGCGGCTTCTTGTCGCTCTCCGAGGCGTTCAGGTACCACGAGTAGCTGTGCTGAGGCTCTGAGGAAGACGAGGAGGAGCTCGGAGGATTTCCTACGGGAGGAAACGGAATCAGAGCTGTCAAGTATTGTAAAAGTTTATTTGAAAGAAGCTGCTTTTTTGGGGTTTTCCCTTTTCCTGTACTGTGTTCTATACGTCCACTGCAAACTAAATCTAATGTATTCTGCTAGCCAAGGGGACCTCGACCTGATCCTGACTCATAAAGCTGGCTACTAAATACAACAGAAAACTACTTATACGACCGCACGCTCTTATTGGCTAGCGCTCCAACACATTGTATGTACATCCTAACATCTTTCTATAGTTTTCAAACCAACACATTTTTCCAAATGTCTAGAATCTTTAAACCGGCTTCATTTAATCGAATTAAATAGTAGCTGGTTACAACCTACAGAATACTATCAGCTCTGAGCACATGATTTGTTTTTGGTTAACTTCACGGACTTAGCAGAACGATAGCACCACTTCAAATAGCACCTTTACACACTGAAAACAGGACACACACTTCCAAGCTTCATGTCAAGGATAACACACACACACACACGGCTAATGGCACGTCACGGACACGGCTGCCCTTCACAGATAACAAACGTATGAATGTTACACTTGTTACTCAGAGCAGAGACAGGAAATTGCTTCGCAGCGTAACATCAAAGAATATCTGTATCAGCTGTGGGTTTAGAGAACGGTGTTGATGAAGAAGCTAGAAAGTAGGTCAACTAGCTAGCTAACTTTCAGAACTCACAAAGGAACATCACATGTGGAGAATAGCAGAGGGCTTTATCATCGGTTTACAATCATCTGAGAGGATGTAGTTTGCCTTTCCGGAGTGAGACTTGATGACATCACAGAGTGACGCTACGTTTGGCGAGAGCACAGGAGGAAGGTGGTTCTCCCAGAGGACCCTCCCTCACATCAAGATGTCCAAAGGGAAATTGGTTTTATGGATACCTAGAAACAAATCCCCCGATGTAGAGTGGTGCAGGATTCACTTATTCTGTTTCTACCCTTTTTCTGTCGACTGAATTAAACCTTTGGAAAAAATGATATATATTATAAACAGGATCTTCCTAAATATATTTCACAATAAAAGCATTTTGTGAAAGAAGAGATCATCGCAGATAGATTTTATTGTGAAACTTCTGCACAGGAAGTGTTCCGCCTCGTTAAAGCAAAGTAGAATAGAGCGGTGCAGCGACGCGTCCTCGCCGCTCCTTCCGGTTCCCTCGACAAAAATGCAATGAGGTTTCTCCAAAGGTCTTTGGTTGAGACGCATTTAAGAGACGGACCACGTTGTGTTCAGCCGGATAAATCTCCACGTCTACTTTTATCATTTTGGAATCATAAATCTAATGTCCAGAAGCAAAATGCTAACGTTATGCTATAAAGGAACTACAGCCGAGTGCAGCAGCACGACTTCAATGTCACGCCAACTTAAAGGTCCCGTGTCCATCTCTACTGAGCATAGCTCCATCGTTGAGGTCGACTAGAATAGATTCACATTGTTCAATGTTCCAAACTCTCATTGGTTTCTCACAGCATCTCTGTAGAGTCTGTGTATCCACTCTCTGTCCTACACGGCTTGTTGGAGCTCCTCCCCCCCTGTGAGCCCAGCTCTGATTGGTCGGGACGTTGCGAGGCTCGCTGCTCCGAGGAGCGTACAGGTTTCCGGGTCGGCGATGCAGCGAGAGCAAGCGAAACTCATCCTGAGCACACACACACTCGCAGCCGAAGTAAAACCAATAAGTGTGGCTTGATACTGAGGAAGAAAAAGGTTTCTAGCGCTGTGAGAATCTGAGGAGAGCGTTCCTCCACCATCCCAACTCGTCTATTACCAACCAGGGAGCTCTATGCAAGTCAATGGGACTCCCTGTTAGTTAGCCAAGGGGTCCTGGTGTGCGAGGGGCTCCGCGGATTGGTCCATTTGGGCCAATCCGGTCATTTGTTGTTGATTTGGGTTTTCACACGTCACTGAACCCAGGAAGCAAACAATGGAGAAAGAGAAATGTCCAACGAGGCGTTCAGGGGCAGCACAGACGGGTCTTCTCTGTGTTAGAGGTTTACTCGCTACAGGGTGCACTTTGAGGGTTTGAGACTCTGCAGACCGTTCACATGCAGAACAACCTTCATAACACAAGGGGACGGGTCAGAACCAGAAAAGCATGACATGGGCCCTTTCAGATCTATATTCAAACACACAGATTCTAGATGGAACGAGTTGAAGCGTTTGAACAGTTTGCAGGAGGCAGCGACTTGCTTTCAAACTAACTCAGAGGAGTGTTCACGTGTTCGGCGTAATGACGTACAACGACTTCTGTAGTCCTATTCAGCCACTTGGTAACAACCATCGCTTCTCAGACACGCCCACTCTTCAGAAATCACCAGCGGGGTCACTGCTGATGTGTTTAATGTCGTAGAACCAAACGTGATCCGTCTCTTCAATGTGTCTCAACCACAGACCTTACTTCCAGCTATCCCATTGGCTCTGAGACGAGGGAACAGGAAGTGGAGAAATGCTGACTCACTTAAGGGTTAAGGACGCTTCACGGCACCGCTCTCTTGACATGTTACTTAATGAGCATCTATTATTATTGTCATGTTATAGATGAACGACTAGATGACACAGATACAGAAGCAGCACTCTCCAGATCCACGCAGGATTAAACCCAGCGGACGCAGAGACACTTTCATCCCACAGGACCTTTGAAAGAACATCCATACCTTTCATCTGGCTGCAACTTAAAAATTATTTATCTAATATGTCTATTCCAATCACTCTCCTTGCACTATTCTAACTCTTTATACTCTGTTATATTGTGTTGCCCCGTCGGAGGAGCCTGTGACCTCAGATATCTGCACTGTAGCTCCGTACCCATTAAAAGCCTTGAGTCTTAACACTCGAACACTGAAGCCCTTCCCAGGCTCCGAGGTCTCCGTCTGTGTATTACCTGTAGTAGCAGTGCTGCTGTTGAAGAAGCCTGTCTGTGTATTACCTGGAGTAGCAGTGCTGCTGTTGAAGAAGCCTGTCTGTGTATTACCTGGAGTAGCAGTGCTGCTGTTGAAGAAGCCTGTCTGTGTATTACCTGGAGTAGCAGTGCTGCTGTTGAAGAAGCCTGTCTGTGTATTACCTGTAGTAGCAGTGCTGCTGTTGAAGAAGCCTGTCTGTGTATTACCTGTAGTAGCAGTGCTGCTGTTGAAGAAGCCTGTCTGTGTATTACCTGGAGTAGCAGTGCTGCTGTTGAAGAAGCCTGTCTGTGTATTACCTGTAGTAGCAGTGCTGCTGTTGAAGAAGCCTGTCTGTGTATTACCTGTAGTAGCAGTGCTGCTGTTGAAGAAGCCTGTCTGTGTATTACCTGGAGTAGCAGTGCTGCTGTTGAAGAAGCCTGTCTGTGTATTACCTGTAGTAGCAGTGCTGCTGTTGAAGAAGCCTGTCTGTGTATTACCTGGAGTAGCAGTGCTGCTGTTGAAGAAGCCTGTCTGTGTATTACCTGGAGTAGCAGTGCTGCTGTACAAGAAGCCCGTCTGTGTATTACCTGTAGTAGCAGTGCTGCTGTTGAAGAAGCGCGCCGTGTCCTCCACAATCCGGGGGGGCTGGCTCCGGTCGTTGTTCATCCACGAGGAGGCCCCTCTGGAGGCCGTCAGACTGTGGGTTCCCCCCCCCTGAAAGCTCCCCATGTTCAGAGAGAGCCCCGCCCCCGGTCTCTCTGCCTGGGGGGGCTCGGCAGCGCTGGGTTTAGCGGGGGACGACTTGCTGCGAGACGACACCGGCTTGGACTCCTCGTCGCTGTCGAAGCCGAACGGATCCTCCATGCCGTCTCCGCTCGGACGGGGTCTCTTGTAGACCTCCAGAACCGAGTCGTTTTTGGGCGCTCCGGCACGCTTTGAGCCCACCTTGGCTTTGTAGGTGGTGTCGCCCCATTTGGTGCTGAGGGTGCCTCTCTTGGTGGACAGAACCTCGTCGAACTTGGACGTGCCCTCCCCCCCCTTACGGCTGTAGGTTTTACCGAATCTGGATGTCATTGTTGCATCTGGGTCATTTCTCTAGAGGGCGAGAGGGGGGGTTATTTAAGAGCCACGATAGACCACCACACACACACTGATATTTATATCTGGATTGTGTATTGTGGTATTTCTCTCTCTGTGCACACAAACTGAAAGCTTGACTTTGGCTTATATCCCTGATTTTCTTCTTGGGATATAAGATGTTTCAATCTGTAAACACTAAGCTAGTTCCATATTTATATATTGTTCATTTTCTTCTTCACCATGGTGTACTTATCGGTTATAGTTGTTTAACTTATTGCGTTTTATTATTCATAACGTGTGCATACTTTTGTATATAATAAATAAGTCTCTTTACACTGCACTAACTTCTAACTTGTAATGATGTCCCTGCTGAGGGACACTGAGACACTGAGACGTGTTGCTAACTGAACAGCACCGACTCATCGCTGCACCCTGTATGCAGGCAGGTCTGCCTTCACTCACAGCGCGGAGGCTCAGTCACTGGTTCATCTACGAAGCCATGCTGGGTAAACTACCTTCTTACATCTGCTCTGATCACAAAGAGTGGCAGCTAGCTGTCGCCTGAGATCACGTGATGTGGTTTTGTTACATGTGCCGAGTGCAAGGACTGACGGGACGAAAGCTTGTATGTGTGCAGCTCCTCTCGCTTGGAACAGTCTGCAAAAACAATTGAAACTGAGAAAGTTGGTTCCACTGCCTGTTTTTAAAGCTCGGAGAGGTGCTGTGTAATCCGAGACTGTTGGTACCTACCAATGTCTCTAGCTATCTAAATGCTCTCTGTAAATATGATGTCCTTCTTGTTGTATGTATTCATGTGGAACCTACTTCAGGGTTCATACACTTTCTCACCAATGACTTCTCCAGGACCTTTACCTAACTTGTCATGACTCTTTCTCAGCGGTGCCACTGAACAGGAGAATAAGGTCTGCATATGAAACATGTGGTGCTTATCTAAAACAAAAGCAACTAAAGTCTCTCACCGGCAAAACACCTCGTCAGTTAAATGCCATGTTACGTTTCAGTACCATACAGTATTTATTATCATTATAGTATTTCTATTTCGGCTATTAGATCAAATATAAATTCTATTCGATGCAACTTTAGTTACATTTCCATGACTCTTCCAGGGCCTGGAATTAGCATTTTGAATGTCCATGACTCTTCCAGGTGTTCAATGACCTGCTACTTGCTGCAGGGCTCCCTGGAACAGAGAGCAATGATCTCAATGGGACCGAGCTGGTTAAATAAAGGTTTGCAATGAAACTAAGGGATTCTGATCTGCTTCGACAAAGTGGATCAGAAAGGCTTCTCTGAAAGTTCTACTCACCAACTGTGTTGATGTGTTTTTGTTAACAGACTGAACAACAGAAACTTAAAGCTATCAGCTGTGATGCTAGCAGGGGAGATATGACATGAAGAAAACAAACTAATGGAGGGAAGACAAACCCATACACTGTGGACAAAGCAAACTTTAAAACCTGGTGATAATGTTGTTACAAAATCACTATTAACGTTATTATCTCGAGTTGTTAGTGACGCTAGCCGTTAGCTTAGCATGAAACTCAGCTAGCTTCGGGCTAACAATAATATATTAATAACTACAAGCTGACACAATGTGGCTCCACGAGGCACACGTACACACATAAGCAGTTTTATAACAGGGCACTAAGACCAACTGGTGATTATATTTATATATATTTGAACACTTACTTGGTTTTCTAAAGATCCTCCGGCCTGTTTCTCAGTTTATAAACAAGGCCCGACGGAACCTCTTAACGGTGAATCAGCGGGTTTGGAACACACAGGCGGGAAGACAGACTCAGATGAAATGTTTAATGTGTAGTAAGTTTACTGGTTTAATTAAATAATGCTCCTATTTTTAAAGCTTAAATCAGAATCGATTGTTTCCTTCGGTTCGCGAGACGAAGCTTCAATTGGAGTCAGAGTTAACGGGACATAACCGGAAGTTAGGTGGTGTGTGTTAACAAAGTAAAAGGAGGATACAACAGATGGAAGGAATATTTATTATAGAACGAGTGAAATGTTTTATTACATATTAAAAATAGGGATTTACTAACAAATATTTATGCATACAAATATAATGTAATTATAATTTGATGCATTATTTTTGTTGTTTTTTGGCTCGTTGGCTTTTTCGAGTTTTATTTTGAAGTTCATAACCGGAACGGCTTGTATGTCATATGTTTAGCCCTAGTAGCAAATGCTGCGTTCAAGTACTGCCATGAAACTCGTTCAAATGTTCATTTTCAAAGACGGCGTGTAAAATGCGGCATAAATGTTTCAGGAGTAAAACGGAACATATAAACAAAACTCATCAGAGTTCATGGAAAAACGAAGTTGGGTTATTTTTATAAAAGGGATTATTGTCAAATGTGTGTGCTGTAAACACTGTCAGCTAGAAAGGTAGTTTTACTTTTCAGATAATAAAAATAAATGACCGTGAACGCCCCCATACTGTCAGTTATACATGTATTGAAAATGTTCTTACCTCCATTTTCCTTCAAACCTATAATAATCCAAAACACTATTCTGACACTTAAAGACATATAAAAAAAGAAATGACTGTCAATAACTGTTGCTTACGGTAAGCTTCATAAAACTAATACTTTTCAGCTTTGCTTAAAATTTACGTTATCAGAAACAGTTCAGAAACAGTTCAGAAACAGTTCAGAAACAGTTCAGAAACAGTTCAGAAACAGATCAGAAACAGATCAGAAACAGTTCAGAAACAGTACAGAAACAGTTCAGAAACAGTTCACAAACAGTTCAGAAACAGTTCAGAAACAGTTCAGAAACAGTACAGAAACAGTTCAGAAACAGTTCAGAAACAGTTCAGAAACGGTTCAGAAACAGTACAGAAACAGTTCAGAAACAGTTCAGAAACAGTTCAGAAACAGTTCAGAAACAGTTCAGAAACAGTTCAGAAACAGATCAGAAACAGTTCAGAAACAGATCAGAAACAGTTCAGAAACAGTTCAGAAACAGTTCAGAAACAGTTCAGAAACAGATCAGAAACAGTTCAGAAACAGTTCAGAAACAGTACAGAAACAGTTCAGAAACGGTTCAGAAACGGTTCAGAAACGGTTCAGAAACGGTTCAGAAACAGTACAGAAACAGTTCAGAAACAGTTCAGAAACAGTTCAGAAACAGTTCAGAAACAGTACAGAAACAGTTCAGAAACAGTTCAGAAACAGTTCAGAAACAGTTCAGAAACAGATCAGAAACAGTTCAGAAACAGTTCAGAAACAGTACAGAAACAGTTCAGAAACAGTTCAGAAACAGTTCAGAAACAGTTCAGAAACAGTTCAGAAACAGTTCAGAAACAGTTCAGAAACAGTTCAGAAACAGTTCAGAAACAGTCAGAAACAGTTCAGAAACAGTTCAGAAACAGTTCAGAAACAGTTCAGAAACAGTTCAGAAACAGTTCAGAAACAGTTCAGAAACAGTTCAGAAACAGTTCAGAAACAGTTCAGAAACAGTTCAGAAACAGTTCAGAAACAGTTCAGAAACAGTTCAGAAACAGTTCAGAAACAGTTCAGAAACAGTTCAGAAACAGTTCAGAAACGGTTCAGAAACGGTTCAGAAACGGTTCAGAAACAGGTTCAGAAACAGTTCAGAAACAGTTCAGAAACAGTTCAGAAACAGTTCAGAAACAGTTCAGAAACAGTTCAGAAACAGTTCAGAAACAGTTCAGAACAGTTCAGAAACAGTTCAGAAACAGTTCAGAAACAGTTCAGAAACAGTTCAGAAACAGTTCAGAAACAGTTCAGAAACAGTTCAGAAACAGTTCAGAAACAGTTCAGAAACAGTTCAGAAACAGTTCAGAAACAGTTCAGAAACAGTTCAGAAACAGTTCAGAAACAGTTCAGAAACGGTTCAGAAACGGTTCAGAACAGTTCAGAAACAGTTCAGAAACGTTTAGATATTTTGTGGAAATCTGTTTTGTTTTTTTGTAAAGCATTTGTCTTTTATTTGTTAAGCTCCTTGAATTCAAACCAATCCTTCACAAGTATATAACACCCTTGCTGTTTAACCCGTGTATGGTGTTCGGGTCTGTGGGACCCGTTTTCATTATGTAGCTAAAGAAACAAACTCACACTCAATGGCCTTGAAAATTGTAGGTGTGCACCTGTCTGGGCCTTCTGTGTGTGTGTGTGTGTGTGTGTGTGTGTGTGTGTGTGTGTGTGTGTGGTGTGTGTGTGGTGTGTGTGTGTGTGGTGTGTGTGGTGTGTGTGTGTGTGTGTGTTGTGTGTGTGTGTGTGTGTGTGTGTGTGTGTGTGTGTGTGTGTGTGGTCTGCAGAGGAGGACGGCCTCAGGGTGGTGGCCCGGGCGCCTCGGCCCCCCCGCCGGCCTCCAACAGGGAAGACAGCCGAGAAGAACCCGGACTCCTTCAGGAGGATCTTCAGCGCACACAAGAAGGTCAGACACACACACACACACACACACACACACACACACACACACACACACACTTACTTGCTTACTTGATTACTTACTTACTTACATACTTGCTTACTTGCTTACTTGCTTACTTGCTTACTTGCTTATCAACATCTGTTGAGTATTTTAACATAAAACAGTTTGATTGTTGAATTGAAACCCAAAAAGGCAGCGGGTCCACCAGACCCCCGAGCACTGGCTGAGTGACAAAAACATGAACACCACACGAGGGTTAATACCAACTATGTGCAATATAAACTATATGGCGTTAATAACTATAACATACCTGGCGCTCATCAGAACTGTTACAGGATGTGTATTTTGTAAATTGTTTTTCTTTGGCTCTTTCCTGCTGTAACAATGTACATGTCCCCTCTGTAGGACGGACCTAAAGGTGTTCTGATTCTGATCCTGAGACCCACAGGAGAACTTGTATTTATTATCTGTGGACTATTCCATCCTTGTGTTGTCCATGCCTCTGTGTGTGTGTTCAGGGCGGTCGGGTCATGTTGGCGTCGCGCCTCCGTTCTTCAAACCTCAGAAACCTGTTACTGCTGAGCTTGGCACAAAACCTCCAAACCCCCCAAAGCCCCCTGCTGGTGCCATGAGAGGTTCAATGTCCTCACAATAAAGAGAGGTTGGTGGTGGTGGGGATCCTGGCAGAGGCAGAGGTTTTTGCGAAGAGGCATCACACCGTTTCTGGATAAAAGGACGAGCACCAGGGCTGGCGTCGGTGCTTCTTTAAAACACGATTAGACATGCAGCAGATAGGCAGCTGCGGGATAAACAATCTGGCAAAGACGGAGACGAAGGACGCCAAATGACCCAGCACCCCGATTAAATTACTTTTTAAGAAGAGGCGGGTTCAGAGAGGAGAGGGGCCTCTGGATGTTGGCATCTTGTGTCTTAGATTTTAAGACATTTTGAAGGCATCATTCAAATCAATCCATCTTGTATCCTCATACAGTGACTGTAACTAACTAACGTGTCTATTTCAGAACTCACTCAAAATAAAGGGAAATACTTGTTTAGGTTACGAGACGGCTTATCGCTTTGTTTTGCATTGTGTTTGTTGACTTGTGAAGCCCTCTGAGACTAATAGGATTCGTGATTTTGAGCTATATAAATAAACTTTAATTGAATTGAATCGCTTTTTTGGTTCCAATAGTTACAGAAGTGGTGAAGTTCAGGTTGTTACGTGACAAGAAAAATATCGACGCTATTTTGGTTTTACACTTCTATTACATTTTCTTTTTCAGTTGCTAGCACACTGAAATGACACTACACTACATACTGATATACACCTGAACGTCAGCAGGAGAGGACTCTTTAAAGTAGAGACACTACATACTGATATACACCTGAACATCAGCAGGAGAGGACTCTTTAAAGTAGAGACACTACATACTGATATACACCTGAACATCAGCAGGAGAGGACTCTTTAAAGTAGAGACACTACATACTGATATACACCTGAACATCAGCAGGAGAGGACTCTTTAAAGTAGAGACACTACATACTGATATACACCTGAACATCAGCAGGAGAGAACTCTTTAAAGTATAGACACTACATACTGATATACACCTGAACGTCAGCAGGAGAGGACTCTTTAAAGTAGAGACACTACATACTGATATACACCTGAACATCAGCAGGAGAGGACTCTTTAAAGTAGAGACACTACATACTGATATACACCTGCACATCAGCAGGAGAGGACTCTTTAAAGTAGAGACACTACATACTGATATACACCTGAACATCAGCAGGAGAGGACTCTTTAAAGTAGAGACACTACATACTGATATACACCTGAACATCAGCAGGAGAGGACTCTTTAAAGTAGAGACACTACATACTGATATACACCTGAACGTCAGCAGGAGAGGACTCTTTAAAGTAGAGACTCTACATACTGATATACACCTGAACATCAGCAGGAGAGGACTCTTTAAAGTAGAGACACTACATACTGATATACACCTGAACATCAGCAGGAGAGGACTCTTTAAAGTACAGACACTACATACTGATATACACCTGAACATCAGCAGGAGAGGACTCTTTAAAGTAGAGACACTACATACTGATATACACCTGAACATCAGCAGGAGAGGACTCTTTAAAGTAGAGACACTACATACTGATATACACCTGAACATCAGCAGGAGAGGACTCTTTAAAGTAGAGACACTACACACTGATATACACCTGAACATCAGCAGGAGAGGACTCTTTAAAGTAGAGACACTACATACTGATATACACCTGAACATCAGCAGGAGAGGACTCTTTAAAGTAGAGACACTACATACTGATATACACCTGAACATCAGCAGGAGAGGACTCTTTAAAGTAGAGACACTACATACTGATATAACAACAGCCGGTGTATGCATAGGGAACCATTATTTATTGTCATTAGATATAAATAACAAGAGTGAACATTCTTCTATTAATGCATAATCCGAATCAGAACTAAAATGGAACAACTGTTGCCACTATAAACATGTCCTGCATTTCCCATGCTTATACAGAATGCCGCCACGAGATGTCAGAGTCTACACACCATGTACCTCTCCTTCCCTCGTGTACTTTTCTCCCTCTTTCTACTTTCCCTTTGTCTACAAATACAGTATTTTCCAACAACATGTGACGGAGTGGAATACCGTAGTGTTATACGGAAATATTCAAGTCAGTGTGAATGTTATGATCCACAAGCCGAATAATGTGGATTAATTGTTGTAACAAAGGATATAACCTAGGAACCAAACTCAAATGTGAGGTGTGTTGGTCAGAAACATTAGCAGTGTTCATCGGGGAGCGTTTAGAAAATGGCAACGACAGGTTCGCAGGCGCTAGAAGGGAAAAGAGGGAGCTTCATCGTGGACCGTTATATGCAACGAAGCTATATAAACAATAAAATGATTCATTAGTAAAGTCTACAGCGAGTATGAATTAACCACAAAACATTATTCAACGTTAAAGTTAACAATAAAGAAAACATCGCTGCTAGAAGAGCAAAAGACGACCACGAAGGGACTCGAACCCTCAATCTTCTGATTCGAAGTCAGACGCCTTATCCATTAGGCCACGCGGTCGGAGTGAGCGGTGATGAGTCGTAAAGACTCTAAAAATACCGTAATATAATATAATATGCATTTATGTACAGATAATGGTTATAATATTCACGTAAAATCTGCCTAAATTAAAAGCCACATTATAACGAATAGGACCTTGATTTGTATTAAAAAAAAATGTAAATCAATATTTCAAAAGTATTCAAATGTAAATATATGGAAAGTTGGGTTTTATGTTTTGCATTGTATAAATATACAAATAAATAGTAATATCTATTTTTTATTAACGAAAAAAAGTATAAAAGAACCAACAAAACTCCGATTTTGTTTTGGGCTATGCCGTCATTAGGCGCTTTCACACCGGAGTACTTTTCCCAGGAATAGTTCCGATAGTTCTTGGGATTTTGCGTTCACACCAAAAAGATCTGGAACTAGAACTTAGTTCTCGGAAATGGTTCCAATTTCTGATTGGCTGGGCGAATTGCAAACCACGCCCCGTAAAACTCTGAAAAGTTTTGTGAAGCCGCCATTTTATTTGCTTGCATTAGCATTATTAGCATTAGCATTAGCCCAGCGCACTAACGGAGAGAGACTAACTTATGGCAACACAAAAAAACATGGCAGCGGTGGAGATGAGGAGGTGTCTGCGCTTCTGGCGATTTACTCGGAAGACGCTACCCAGCAGCTTCCACTGAAGCCAGTGCCCAACTCAGGGGGGGACTCGGGGACTCCGGGCGGCAGTATACGCCCTGAAGTGGTTTGCGGCCTGCCAGTAAATCCAAAACAGAAGAAGAAGAAGTGACGTCAGCGGCTTCATTTGCCTAATCCTCCCTCAGGGACTTATTCCGGTGTGAACGCGATCTGCTAGGAAAGTTCCAGGGACTAAAAAGTTTGGCGGGACTAAGTACCGCAAAGTACTCTGTTGTGAAAGCGGCAGTGTTGGGAAAGTTCACTTTCTACATGAACTAGTTCAGTTCACAGTTCACACATTTTAAAATGAACTAGTTCAGTTCATAGTTCATAATTCAAAATGTTGAATGTTTTTCAATACGTTGCTGCGAGCTATTATTTGTCAAAATGATTGCCACAACCCGTATAGAACCAGAGACTACTGGCATTTCCATAACGCTTTGCTGCTGCCCATTCAGTCCACACTAGCAGCAGCTGCAGCTTGCTGTTGCCAGATTGGGTGGTTTATTTTGAAGCCTGTTTACGGTGTGTTTTAACCAGGGACCATTTTAACTGGGGTTTCGGCTGAAAGGCTCATGAAATCTGGCTCACTTTTGAACGCCGTTACACAGCGTTGAGAATGAACGCGTTCTCAATTACGTTCATCTAGCGGAAATACAGTACGTTCAGTTCACGTTCGCCCAAAATATGAACGCGTTCATGAACATCACTGGAAAGCGGAGATTGTACCCTGGAGGAGATCGGAAAGTAAAAAACGTCACACGGTCCTTTTATATCCAGTAAAAACACAGGATGCATTGTATGCTTTATTAACAGGGTAGTTCAGTAATGACACAAGAGCAGAGTAAACTGTAATGCCAGTATCTTAAAAAATAATGCACATGTTTAAAGTGGATGATACAATTAAAACAAATTAAATAAAGTGTATTTCGATAGGTTGTTAGTGACATTCACATTTAGGCACTGGAAAAGTAAAAAAAACATTCAGACAAAAATAAATACATTTTCATATCAGCGATCCTAAATATGCAAAAATGAAGCGCCAAGTGCAACAGGTAAGACTTTAGAATACAGGAACCTCGTGAGACTTTAACAAGCTCTGGTTTGTTCTACACATTCACATATTCCTCCGTCTACACACTCATAAGACATGACTTTAAATTCACTCATGCACGTACAACAATCCACTACCCTTTCTTCCATGGTTCAGATCTCAGTGCCAGGTCGCAGGCAAACCATCTTCCTCTCCTTCTATTTGGGATGCACCAATATTTGCAGGGGTGACACAAAGGCTAGCATTGAAGTTCACCGTGTTATTCTAAAGATCAATATTAGTGCATCCTTAGTTTTTATCAATTAGCCTCAAACACAAGTAGAGGGTCCCTCATGTGTCCGCTGGGCAACATTTTCAACTTTTATCGTCACAAATTAAGTATAAAATGAGCTGTAATAACATTTATTTTGTCAAAGGTTCATACATAAGAGGCTACCCACAAAAAGGTGCGATATGTTAGCAGGTCTGGTAAGTCGGTTAGGTGTTAGACAAAGCCCTGTGTGAAGCCTTATACTGGTTACAGTGCGTCTGTTTAGCTTAAAGAGAAATACAACACTTGTATAAAAAGCTAAGAAGGAATATATTATCATCTTTGGACCAATTTCTTAAAAAAGGGTCCAAGTTCTAGTTTTAATCTTCATGCTGTTATAATCCCACTCCCTTCCCTCGTGTGTTAGGAACACTAACATGCGGTGATAACCCAACATTGGGGTTTTATGATCTGTCCTTAATGGCCATGAAATAGTGAAATATCTGCAGAGATTGTCTTTTGCAAGACAGCAGCTTCTCAGTGGGATCATCAGAGTTAAACATTCATAAAACATTCAACTAAAACCTGTAGATATCACGTACTGCTACAAACAAAAACACACGTCTGCATCCCGTCCCTTTGTATCGGATCTCCTAGACCTAAGGCATCTTAAACTCATTTAACATTTGGAGAAATACACCTATTTGCTTTCTTGCCGATAGGTATACCACACTTTCACTAAAGATAGCTATCAGTACGTTAGCTTGCTTAGCTAAAGACAGCTATCAGTACGTTAGCTTGCTTAGCTAAAGACAGCTATCAGTACGTTAGCTTGCTTAGCTACAGACAGCTATCAGTACGTTAGCTTGCTTGTCTAAAGATAGCTATCAGTACGTTAGCTGTCTTTAGCTAAGCAAGCTATCAGTATGTTAGCTTGCTTAGCTAAAGACAGCTATCAGTACGTTAGCTTGCTTAGCTAAAGACAGCTATCAGTACGTTAGCTTGCTTAGCTACAGACAGCTATCAGTACGTTAGCTTGCTTGTCTAAAGATAGCTATCAGTACGTTAGCTGTCTTTAGCTAAGCAAGCTATCAGTATGTTAGCTTGCTTAGCTAAAGACAGCTATCAGTACGTTAGCTTGCTTAGCTAAAGACAGCTATCAGTATGTTAGCTTGCTTAGCTAAAGACAGCTATCAGTACGTTAGCTTGCTTAGCTAAAGACAGCTATCAGTACGTTAGCTGTCTTTAGCTAAGCAAGCTAACGTACTGATAGCTGTCTTTAGCTAAGCAAGCTATCAGTACGTTAGCTTGCTTAGCTAAAGACAGCTATCAGTACGTTAGCTTGCTTAGCTAAAGACAGCTATCAGTACGTTAGCTTGCTTAGCTAAAGACAGCTATCAGTACGTTAGCTTGCTTAGCTAAAGACAGCTATCAGTACGTTAGCTTGCTTAGCTAAAGACAGCTATCAGTACGTTAGCTTGCTTGTCTAAAGACAGCTATCAGTACGTTAGCTTGCTTAGCTAAAGACAGCTATCAGTACGTTAGCTTGCTTAGCTAAAGACAGCCATCAGTACGTTAGCTTGCTTAGCTGCAGACAGCTATCAGTACGTTAGCTTGCTTAGCTAAAGACAGCTATCAGTACGTTAGCTTGCTTGTCTAAAGACAGCCATCAGTACGTTAGCTTGCTTAGCTAAAGACAGCTATCAGTACGTTAGCTTGCTTAGCTAAAGACAGCCATCAGTACGTTAGCTTGCTTAGCTAAAGACAGCTATCAGTACGTTAGCTTGCTTAGCTAAAGACAGCCATCAGTACGTTAGCTTGCTTAGCTAAAGACAGCTATCAGTACGTTAGCTTGCTTGTCTAAAGACAGCTATCAGTACGTTAGCTTGCTTAGCTAAATATAGCTATCAGTACGTTAGCTTGCTTAGCTAAAGACAGCCATCAGTACGTTAGCTTGCTTAGCTACAGACAGCTATCAGTACGTTAGCTTGCTTAGCTAAAGACAGCTATCAATACGTTAGCTTGCTTAGCTAAAGTCAGCTATCAGTACGTTAGCTTGCTTAGCTAAAGACAGCTATCAGTATGTTAGCTTGCTTAGCTACAGACAGCTATCAGTACGTTAGCTTGCTTAACTAAAGACAGCTATCAGTACGTTAGCTTGCTTAGCTAAAGACAGCTATCAGTATGTTAGCTTGCTTGTCTAAAGACAGCTATCAGTATGTTGGCTTGCTTAGCTAAAGACAGCTATCAGTACGTTAGCTTGCTTAGCTACAGACAGCTATCAGTACGTTAGCTTGCTTAGCTAAAGACAGCTATCAGTACGTTAGCTTGCTTAGCTAAATATAGCTATCAGTACGTTAGCTTGCTTAGCTAAAGACAGCTATCAGTACGTTAGCTTGCTTGTCTAAATACAGCTATCAGTACGTTAGCTTGCTTAGCTACAGACAGCTATCAGTACGTTAGCTTGCTTAGCTAAAGACAGCTATCAGTACGTTAGCTTGCTTAGCTAAAGACAGCTATCAGTACGTTAGCTTGCTTAGATACAGACAGGGTAAACAACTAGCCTGGCCAAAGCTAGCGAATAAAAGCAGATTTAGTAAGTCCGTCCAAAGCCTGTATTGTAGATATCAATTACTGCTATAAATAAGAAACACTTTTCTGTACCTCAAAGCGCTGAAGTAACTTTTGCACAGTGGTAGGAAACGGTATTTATATCACAAATGTAAATTAAGTTTCCTGTCTGTCTTTCTTTCCAGTTAGCATGCCTCTTATCTGACTTCCTCTGGCATGTTAAAGTAGTTTAACATTTTGGGGAAATATGCGTATTTGCTGTCTTGCCGACAAAGATACTTAGCAGTCCGTTAGCTCGCTATGCTAAGGGTAAAGTAGCCTAGCTCCGTCCAAAGCTAACAGCTAATTTAAGCTGCGTGAAGAAGTTTTAATAAGTCCGTCCGGACGTTCTCATTTTGCTCAATAAGAATTAGTGTTGCGGCTTTTCTGCAAGAGTTAGCCACTTTTGTAGCTAGTGCTGCTAGCTTGGAAATCGGTATGGATTTATACTTTAGATACTTCTCAAATCTACTAAACTCTTGCTAGTTTCTCAAGATTACCCCCCACTGGCAAACAAAATACTCTGGAAATGTTCTTAATAAGCAGATGTGTTGAAGGGTTTGATTCTATATCCACATTTGATATATAAACTCCCACCACAATGCTAAGCTAGGCTAACTGGCTGTAGCTTCATATTTGCTGTAAAGACATGTCAATCTCCTCATCTGGAATACATCTATTCTGCAAAATCTCTACATTAAAGGGTGAGGCACAACGAACGTGAGCAGTAAGGTCACAGAGAGAACGGTGCAAGAGAAGCAATCATCAAAGGCTAATTTAAATGTGTAATAAGAGAGGAGGATTTTTAGCAACTGGAGTTAGTTCTTGGGACAGACAGCGCTGAGAGGATTCATCTCTCTTACTGTAGTTATACACTTGTTAGTAGAGTCCATTATAATAAACCTCAGTTCATGTTAGTATTAGATGTCCATGTTTTCATCCATTTCTAAGCTTTGACATTTAGTGCACTTGTGAGGCTAAAGAGAGGCTAATTAGATAGCATTGTGTTAGTGATATGTGTTAGGAGTAAGGCAGTAAAGCCGGTAAATATTGAGTAAGAACGCTGAAGGACAGAATAATGAGGGTGACTGAGGGCTGGGCAATATATCGATGTTTTATCGGTTTCGTCGTTTAAGACAAGAATGTTGACTCGAGTAACTGTCGACTCGAACAAGTTACCAAACCCTAAGTGACTAGCTTTTAGGAACAACTTGTGAGAGTAACACGGAAGTCATGTGACTAACGAGTCACGAAAAGCTAACGAATCACGGTCTTCATTTTATAAATTAAGTTTCGCTGTCTTTCCTCAAGTTTTACAGCTGGCATCCCTTTTTTATCTGACACAATATCGAGATTAAAAATGTTTTGCGATATATGTAGTATTACCCAGCTCCAGGGTGAACTTATTTCAGATATGATTGAAACGTCTTACATGCTAATCAGATTCTCGTGAAGGCTACGAATTCTCACGATGAAACAGCGTGCTTCTATATGACCTCTAAGTGAACTGTACTTTAAGTTTAGCAGTTTAACACCCTTTCTACAAACCCTGAAATAGCATTTTATCGTCCTCTCTAGAGCCAAACCGTGTTTCGGTGGGTTTTATCGGTATCGCCATGTAAGACAAGAATGTTGTGGTCTACAATTGACTCACGCAACTAATGAGTGACTGTCGACTCGAACAAGTTACCAAACCTAAGTGACTAGCTTTTAGGAACAACTTGTGAGAGTGACACGGAAGTCATGTGACGAACGAGGCACGAAAGGCTAACGTGCTAACGGATCACGGTCTTTATTTTAGAAATGTTGTGATATTATTACCCAGCTCTATGGTGAACTTATTTCAGATATGATTGAAACGTCTTACATGCTAATCAGATTCTCGTGAAGGCTACGAATTCTCACGATGAAACAGCGTGCTTTTATTTGACCTCTAAGTGAACTGAACTAAACACTGATGTAGCACTTTATCATCCTCTCTAGAGCCAAACCGTGTTTTAAACATCTACTGTTTACTAGATTTGCCCGATTTGCCAGACTTGCTCGCCTTAGCAACTTTGGTAGCTTTGATGTCCATCTTGGTCTTCTGGATCCGGGAGAAGATCTCTTTAAAAAGCGCTTTGTACTCCGGCGTGCTTTGTCCCAGCCTCTTATCCACGGCGTCCACCTGCTTGCTGATGCTCTCCATGGCCTCGGGGGTGGAGGGCGACTGCGTCGGGGTGGGGGGCGGCGCCGGCGTGGGTCCGATAGCGCAGTCTTTCATGGACGGATCTCTGGAGACGGGTCGTGAAGTTTGGACTCCGGCGTGACACAGATTCTCCTCGTGGCGCCGACACTTCCCCAACAACTCCTCGTATTTCTCCAGGAGGGCGTGGTACTGCTCGTCAACTTCCCTCAGGATGGACATGCCTGTTAAGCAGAATTTACATCGTTACTTGTTGGAAAAATTGTGAATGTCCTCTTCCAACGTGAGAGTAGCATGCTAACAAAGCTATCCCAACTGTAGCTGTGTTCATGACAGGATGTGTGATTACCTAGAAGAGCATCAGGACTGCTTGAGGCAGATGATAGCTATGTGATTAACATGATGACTCAGCCTCTATGGAGAGAGACATCAAGCATGCTCATTTCTGACGTGGAGCTAATCTGAAGTAAACATTGAATACTGCTTTCTACTCCTCCATCTTGTGACTGTGTGACTCCCTCTCTTGGATATCAGCATGTGAAGGACACTGCTCAGGAACTAGTCTCTGTATGTGATGACTCCTTCTGGAGAGGACCACAGACACATGGATCCTGAGGCTGAAGGACACTGCTCAGGAGCTAGTCTCTGTATGTGATGACTCCTTCTGGAGAGGACCACAGACACATGGATCCTGAGGCTGAAGGACACTGCTCAGGAACTAGTCTCTGTGTGTGATGACTCCTTCTGGAGAGGACCACAGACACATGGATCCTGAGGCTGAAGGACACTGCTCAGGAACTAGTCTCTGTATGTGATGACTCCTTCTGGAGAAGATCACAGACACATGGATCCTGAGGCTGAAGGACACTGCTCAGGAACTAGTCTCTGTATGTGATGACTCCTTCTGGAGAGGATCACAGACACATGGATCCTGAGACTGAAGGACACTGCTCAGGAACTAGTCTCTGTATGTGATGACTCCTTCTGGAGAGGACCACAGACACATGGATCCTGAGACTGAAGGACACTGCTCAGGAACTAGTCTCGGTATGTGATGACTCCTTCTGGAGAGGATCACAGACACATGGATCCTGAGACTGAAGGACACTGCTCAGGAGCTAGTCTCTGTATGTGATGACTCCTTCTGGAGAGGACCACAGACACATGGATCCTGAGGCTGAAGGACACTGCTCAGGAACTAGTCTCGGTATGTGATGACTCCTTCTGGAGAGGATCACAGACACATGGATCCTGAGACTGAAGGACACTGCTCAGGAACTAGTCTCTGTGTGTGATGACTCCTTCTGGAGAGGATCACAGACACATGGATCCTGAGACTGAAGGACACTGCTCAGGAACTAGTCTCTGTATGTGATGACTCCTTCTGGAGAGGACCACAGACACATGGATCCTGAGGGTGAAGCTCAAGCCGGGGACCAGGGAGAGTTTTCTAAATCTACCTATTTTTCTATAGAGTGAAGATTTACCTACTTGTGATGCGTGCTCCGATAGAAAAACTGTATGCTGTTGAAAAAACCCAATAAACAAAGTTAAAAAGGATGGACATGCCTCTTTTCCGCACACTGTTGGCGTGGAGAGCGTAGCTTCCTCTCCGCCTCCCGGACGCATCTCGAGCCACGATGGCGTTCAGCGCCGTGTCGCTGCAGCTCTTCCTCACGGGGCTGGACTCCGGGAGAGTTTCCCCTCCGACGCTCTTCCCCCCGCCTTCATTCGCCTCTCGCACGCCGCCCCCCGTCTCCTCGCTCACCTCCACCTCCAGGAAGGTGTCTGTCTCCGGCGTGCTGTTCAGGACGGTTTGAGTTATCGTGGTGCCGTCGTCCTCGCTGCTCATCAGGAAGGTCCGAGCGCGACGAAGCTGCTGAAGCTCCTGAAGCTCAACCTCCAGCTCACGGACCCTCGCCTGGCAGCTCTCAGCATCCTGAAAGAAAGAGCAAATGAAAATCGAAATTGAGTTTATTATAAGATATTGAAGTGAATGAAGCTTAGCGCAAGTTCACCCAGGAAGACCATCTTCCTGGGTGAACAGTCATTCATTCACATATTCCCAGCTTACTACTCTCTCTCCGTCACTCCCAGCTCAACCTATCACTTCGCTCTATTCCCACAAGCCTATCATAGAGCATTGCTAAACCTTTAAATCTCTCTCCCCTCCTCACAGTTGTCCTTTCAGGAGACTCAACGCAGCCCTCCTCCTCCACCTTCCTTTCTTCCAAATCCAAGGTCAACTCAAACCACTACTCTTCAGGCCGACCTCCATCAATCCCTTCATGCCTTCACCACCACCAGTGTCTAGGCGGTTCATCGGTTCGGGTTTCCCCTCCTGAATGATATTCCAGCACAACGGGGTCTAATCGCCAAACACCATTACCTGCATCTGTGTATTCCCGGCAATAAATATATATCGTCATATCAAAAGAAAACTTGTCTCCTGATTGAAATAAAGTTATTCTGATGTCGTACCTGCACGCGTGTCTGCAGGCGGGAGAACTCCCCCAGCAGGAGGTTGCACTCCCGCTCCACTCCCTCCCGTCTCCCCCTCTCCGTCCGGGCCGCGCCTCGCAGCGCAGACACCGCCTCCCGCAGGTGCTGGTTCTCCTCTTCGAACGGAGGGCGCTTTGCATCCACCGTGAAGCTCTCTGCCCGACCCACCACAAACCGATCCTCATACCTGACAACGAGACAAGACAAACACAGAGTTATAAAACACTCTGAAGCAAGATATCGTCATCTTACGAGACCTGCAGGTACGCTGCAACTCCGACTACTTTTAAATCCAGGCTCAATACTTTTATATTTGCCGTTGAGTTTAATCCAAGATCAAATGTACGTTGAAGCATCTTGAACGTGTTGTGATAATGTGTTTCCATTTCTTGTCCTTGTTGATTTTGCAAATGGAGCTGCTGATTTTAGTGTGATTGTATTTGATCATTAGATCACAGATTGTTGGAGAGCAGTACCCGGGTGCGGTGCAGAGCTCTCGCAGGCAGGGGAAGGAGTGGATGGTTTTCCGGCGCTCCCGTTTCTCCCTGCGGACTCGGAGCTGCTCCATGGAGCGAAGCTGCTCCACCTGTCCGGAGAGCGTCTCCACCTGGACCTGCAGAGCATCGATGGTCCCGGTCAACCTGGGGGAAAGGGAGAGGAATTCATAATGATAATAATACGTTTATTTCGTAAGAACAGAACAGAACACACACATCTCAAGGAGAAACAAAAGCCAGTGTAAAAAGATGGGTCTTCAGTAGTTTTTTAAAAGCTTCTACAGAGAGTGGAGAGCGGATGTCAAAAGGGAGAAAGTTCCGTATCAGCAGAAATGGAACAGAATTGGAGGCCACCGAATTGCTCCTTTAAAATGCCCGTGACTGACCTCTCTATCTTCTGATGCGAGTTCTTGCTGTCGATCACCAGAGACACGTTGGTGCGTTCCAGTTCCCGCGCCGTCCCGTCCAGCTGCTCGTAAACTTTGGCGTGTTGTTCATTCATATCCCGGAGAACGTCCAGCTGCTTGGACAGATACTGCAGGAGACAAGGAGACATGAACAAACATTAGGAATGTATAACGAATTTGAAGTAAAAAGCTAACGTTAGGCTATAAAGGAACTACAGCACGGTCACATGACTTCACGTTAACACCGCTAAGCTAAAGGTGGCTAATGTTGGGCTACAAAGGAACTACAGCACGGTCACATGACTTTACGTTAACACCGCTAAGCTATAGGTGGCTAATGTTGGGCTATAAAGGAACTACAGCACGGTCACATGACGTCACGTCACCACCGCTAAGCTAAAGGAGGCTAATGTTGAGCTATAAAGGAACTACAGCACGGTCACATGACTTCACGTCACCACCGCTAAGCTAAAGGAGGCTAATGTTGAGCTATAAAGGAACTACAGCACGGTCACTTGACTTCACGTCACCACCGCTAAGCTAAAGGAGGCTAATGTTGGGCTATAAAGGAACTACAGCACGGTCACATGACTTCACGTCACCACCGCTAAGCTAAAGGAGGCTAATGTTGAGCTATAAAGGAACTACAGCACGGTCACATGACTTCACGTCACCACCGCTAAGCTAAAGGAGGCTAATGTTGGGCTATAAAGGAACTACAGCACGGTCACATGACTTCACGTCACCACCGCTAAGCTAAAGGCGGCTAATGTTGGGCTATAAAGGAACTACAGCACGGTCACATGACTTCACGTCACCACCGCTAAGCTAAAGGAGGCTAATGTTGAGCTATAAAGGAACTACAGCACGGTCACATGACTTCACGTTACCACCGCTAAGCTAAAGGCGGCTAATGTTGGGCTATAAAGGAACTACAGCACGGTCACATGACTTCACGTCACCACCGCTAAGCTAAAGGAGGCTAATGTTGGGCTATAAAGGAACTACAGCACGGTCACATGACTTTACGTTAACATCGCTAAGCTAAAGGAGGCTAATGTTGGGCTATAAAGGAACTACAGCACGGTCACATGACTTCACGTCACCACCGCTAAGCTAAAGGAGGCTAATGTTGGGCTATAAAGGAACTACAGCACGGTCACATGACTTCACGTCACCACCGCTAAGCTAAAGGAGGCTAATGTTGAGCTATAAAGGAACTACAGCACGGTCACATGACTTCACGTCACCACCGCTAAGCTAAAGGAGGCTAATGTTGGGCTACAAAGGAACTACAGCACGGTCACATGACTTCACGTTAACATTGCTAAGCTAAAGGTGGCTAATGTTGGGCTATAAAGGAACTACAGCACGGTCACATGACTTCACGTCACCATCGCTAAGCTATAGGTGGCTAATGTTGGGCTATAAAGGAACTACAGCACAGTCACATGACGTTCAGGTCACCACCGCTAAGCTAAAGGAGGCTAATGTTGGGCTATAAAGGAACTACAGCATGGTCACATGACTTCACATCACCACCGCTAAGCTAAAGGTGGCTAATGTTGGGCTATAAAGGAACTACAGCACGGTCACATGACTTCACGTTAACACCGCTAAGCTAAAGGTGGCTAATGTTGGGCTATAAAGGAACTACAGCACGGTCACATGACTTCACGTCACCACCGCTAAGCTAAAGGCGGCTAATGTTGGGCTATAAAGTTGGTCACATGACTTCTTTAAAGTAGAGACAGTACATACAATGAACCCTGAAAATTAGCATCATAGGTCTCTTTAATGTAATAATAATAATTATCCTCCGTACCTCGATCTCCTGCACCTGCTCCTCGTTGGTGATGTACATCAGCTGCAGGGAATCCTCCAGCTCCTTGTTTCTCTCCAGCAGAGTTTTCCCCAGCTCCGCCGCCAAATGGAGGTCTGCAAAACACGGAGACATTCACAAACACATGAACAAATAAGTCGAAAGTATAGCTGCACGATCCTGGACAAAAGTATTCTGCAAAAGTTGAAAAAACATGAAATTGTCCCCAGATGACGACAAAGTACCCAACATCCCTAAGTCAAATACTTGAGTATACATTTGAGGTGCTTGTGCTGTACCCAAATATTTAAATGTCACATATTGTAAGTATGGTTCTCAGCAGGAAACCGATGGACTGTCCACTCCAAGTAGGGAATGAGTCCTTACCCCAAGTGAAGGAGTTCAAGTATCTCGGGGTCTTGTTCTCGAGTGAGGGAACAATGGAGCGTGAGATGGGCCGGAGAACCGGAGCAGCGGGAGCGGTACTGCAGTCGCTTTACCGTAGTGACGAAAAGGGAGCTGAGCCAGAAGGCAAAGCTCTCTGTCTACCGGGCCGTTCCTACCCTCACCTCTGGTCATGAAGGATGGGTCAGGACCCAAAGAACCAGATCGCGGATACAAGCGGTCGAGATGGGTTTTCTCCGCAGGGTGGCTGGCGTCTCCCTTAGGGATAAGGTGAGAAGTTCGGTCATCCGGGAGGGACTCGGAGTTGAGCCGCTCCTCCTTCGCGTCGAAAGGAGCCAGTTGAGGTGGTTCGGGCACCTAGTTAGGATGCCACCTGGGCGCCTCCCTAGGGAGGTGTTCCAGGTCCAGCTGGGAAGAGACCAAGGGGTAGACCTAGGACCAGGTGGAGGGATTATATCTCTTCGCTGGCCTGGGAGCGCCTTGGGACCCCCCAGTCAGAGCTGGGTGATGTGGGGAAAGGAACGTTTGGGGCTCTCTGCTGGAACGAGACCCCCGAGACCCGACCACGGATAAGCGGGAGAAGATGGATGGATGGCTATTGTAAGCCAATTCTACTACTTTTTACTGCACTACGTTTATTTTAAAGATTTATTTTGTAGTTACTTTCTAAATTCAGATTTTATTCACACATTACTGGAGAAAAACTTTAAAGATTAAACCATCCAACATTATATTTAAGTAACTGAAACCCTGAGTTGGATAATAACCCGTTTTGCCAAGGAGTTTGATATATATATATTTCAGCTTCTTAAATGTGAAGATTGTTTAACTATTCTTTTGAGATTTTTCTGCAATACTTTTAACCCCAAAGTACATTTTCCGAATTGTAGTTAAATACTTTTACCCATGTACCATTCTTGATGCGATACTTTTACGTGAAACCGAGTTAGTTTACAGTCTGGTATTAGCACGTTTTCTCAAGTACAGAATCTGAATACTTCGTCCACCACGAGTCGAACAGAAAACCTGACGGTGTTGAGATATTACGTTTTTCTTTAAATGCCACTGGACGTTTGAATTTGAAGAAATTCCCTGATCCCGGGATACGCTGTTCACGAAAAAGGCAAGGAGATATATTTAAAACATATATAAGATAAACTTTATTGATCCTAGTTTGGGAAATGTTTTCGCCGAAGCAGCATGTCGGTAACGGTGCGTCCACACGGCGCGTTGAAGCTTGGCGGTGGGCGTGTCTGGCGTGCGACCAACAACCAATCATATTAATCTCCCGCCCCGGACACCCAAGCACGAGGTTTGATTGGCTAGAGCTTGTACTGGCATATGATTTGATTGGCTAGAGCGTGTATTGGCATATGATTTGATTGGCTAGAGCGTGTATTGGCATATGATTTGATTGGCTAGAGCGTGTATTGGCATATGATTTGATTGGCTAGAGCGTGTACTGGCATATGATTTGATTGGCTAGAGCGTGTACTGGCATATGATTTGATTGGCTAGAGCTTGTCCTGGCATATGATTTGATTGGCTAGAGCTTGTACTGGCATATGATTTGATTGGCTAGAGCGTGTACTGGCATATGATTTGATTGGCTAGAGCTTGTCCTGGCATATGATTTGATTGGCTAGAGCGTGTATTGGCATATGATTTGATTGGCTAGAGCGTGTACTGGCATATGATTTGATTGGCTAGAGCGTGTATTGGCATATGATTTGATTGGCTAGAGCGTGTATTGGCATATGATTTGATTGGCTAGAGCGTGTATTGGCATATGATTTGATTGGCTAGAGCTTGTACTGGCATATGATTTGATTGGCTAGAGCGTGTACTGGCATATGATTTGATTGGCTGACGCTTCAGTCGACGCTTGAAAAGTTGAACTTTTCTCAACTTTCAGCACGAGCAACGCGACGGAACCACAATGCAGTTCGGCAAAGCGTGACATCACTCCATTCAAAGCGAATGGGTCGGGAAGCGTCTCCGTTGAAGCGCTGCCGTGTGGAGGTACCGTAAGACGTGGCACATGAATTAGAAATAGATAGATAAACATATCGGCAGTGTAAGATAAACAAAATACGCATTAAATATTGATATCATGTTTTACAGCAGCCCTTGCTTCCCCTGAAGGCACCACGCTGTCCCGTTTCACCTCCAAACTACGCTGAGTCAGCTTCTGTATCCGAGCTCTGACTCTGCGGTTCTGATTGTCGGCAAAACGTTTACGACCTCTCGGAGAAAGAGGAATACAACAGCGAAGAGATAATCATAATAAAATAATCCCACGTTCGATGCAGTATTTTAAACTAGTAGAGTACTTGTCTTTTTCATGTAGTATTTGGTTTTGTTGCGTAGTGCTTTAAAGGCATAACTTGAGTGAGCTTCGTGACGGAATAGGAGGAGGAGATATTTTGAAAAGCAATCCCCACATTGTGACTTCCTGTGGCATTTATTAGGAGAAAGTGACCGTGGGAGAGAGGAAGACGGCTAATCAATACTAGCGTTAGCAAAACAGCAGATCAATACTGGCCGATCACAGGGTGAAGATAATCTCATCCTGAATGACAGAGACGCTTCCTGCATGCTGTGCAGCTGGGTTCACATACAAGCTGCTAGAGACACTACATACTGATATAACCTGAACATCAGCAGGAGAGGACTCTTTAAAGTAGAGACACTACATACTGATATACACCTGAACATCAGCAGGAGAGGACTCTTTAAAGTAGAGACACTACATACTGATATACACCTGAACATCAGCAGGAGAGGACTCTTTAAAGTAGAGACACTACATACTGATATACACCTGAACATCAGCAGGAGAGGACTCTTAAAGTAGAGACACTACATACTGATATACACCTGAACACCAGCAGGAGAGGACTCTTTAAAGTAGAGACACTACATACTGATATACACCTGAACATCAGCAGGAGAGGACTCTTTAAAGTAGAGACACTACATACTGATATACACCTGAACATCAGCAGGAGAGAACTCTTTAAAGTAGAGACACTACATACTGATATACACCTGAACATCAGCAGGAGAGGACTCTTTAAAGTAGAGACACTACATACTGATATACACCTGAACATCAGCAGGAGAGGACTCTTTAAAGTAGAGACACTACATACTGATATACACCTGAACATCAGCAGGAGAGGACTCTTTAAAGTAGAGACACTACATACTGATATACACCTGAACATCAGCAGGAGAGGACTCTTTAAAGTAGAGACACTACATACTGATATACACCTGAACATCAGCAGGAGAGGACTCTTAAAGTAGAGACACTACAGACTGATATACACCTGAACATCAGCAGGAGAGGACTCTTTAAAGTAGAGACACTACATACTGATATACACCTGAACATCAGCAGGAGAGGACTCTTTAAAGTAGAGACACTACCTACTGATATACACTTGCACATCAGCAGGAGAGGACTCTTTAAAGTAGAGACACTACCTACTGATATACACCTGCACATCAGCAGGAGAGGACTCTTTAAAGTAGAGACACTACATACTGATATACACCTGACATCAGCAGGAGAGGACTCTTTAAAGTAGAGACACTACATACTGATATACACCTGAACATCAGCAGGAGAGGACTCTTTAAAGTAGAGACACTACATACTGATATACACCTGAACATCAGCAGGAGAGGACTCTTTAAAGTAGAGACACTACATACTGATATACACCTGAACATCAGCAGGAGAGGACTCTTTAAAGTAGAGACACTACATACTGATATACACCTGAGTATCAGCAGGAGAGGACTCTTTAAAGTAGAGACACTACATACTGATATACACCTGAGTATCAGCAGGAGAGGACTCTTTAAAGTAGAGACACTACATACTGATATACACCTGAACATCAGCAGGAGAGGACTCTTTAAAGTAGAGACACTACATACTGATATACACCTGAGTATCAGCAGGAGAGGACTCTTTAAAGTAGAGACACTACATACTGATATACACCTGAACATCAGCAGGAGAGGACTCTTTAAAGTAGAGACACTACATACTGATATACACCTGAACATCAGCAGGAGAGGACTCTTTAAAGTAGAGACACTACATACTGATATACACCTGAACATCAGCAAGAGAGGACTCTTTAAAGTAGAGACACTACATACTGATATACACCTGAACATCAGCAGGAGAGGACTCTTTAAAGTAGAGACACTACATACTGATATACACCTGAGCATCAGCAGGAGAGGACTCTTTAAAGTAGAGACACTACATACTGATATACACCTGAGCATCAGCAGGAGAGGACTCTTTAAAGTAGAGACACTACATACTGATATACACCTGAACATCAGCAGGAGAGGACTCTTTAAAGTAGAGACACTACATACTGATATACAACTGAACATCAGCAGGAGAGAACTCTTTAAAGTAGAGACACTACATACTGATATACACCTGAACATCAGCAGGAGAGGACTCTTTAAAGTAGAGACACTACATACTGATATACACCTGAACATCAGCAGGAGAGGACTCTTTAAAGTAGAGACACTACATACTGATATACACCTGAACATCAGCAGGAGAGGACTCTTTAAAGTAGAGACACTACATACTGATATACACCTGAACATCAGCAGGAGAGGACTCTTTAAAGTAGAGACACTACATACTGATATACACCTGAACATCAGCAGCAGAGGACTCTTTAAAGTAGCATGACATGGGACCTTTAAGATAGTTTCTAAACTAATTTCAATGCTCACGTTTGAGAAGCTGGAAATTGATCCTGTATCGATGATTGTATATTTCCTGCAGGCCTGGAGACACAGAGGCCTTTCTCTCAAATGTCTCTAACGCGTTTGCACTGACACTGAGGACACACACAGACTGTTCATGTGATGTTAGTTGTGTTTCTTTCCATTAACTGTCAAGTGGGAACTAAGGATGTGTTTTTGTTATGATAAGAAAATAAGAAGGACAGACCATCTATTTCTATGTATTTATTTATGTTGAGAAAGGGAGAGGTACCATCACATTATGTTCTTCTCCCTGCTCCTTCTCGGGTACGGTGTGTTTATAGAGACGTGTTTTGTGCATACCCTGAATTCAATTCACATTTCAATTCAAAGGTTGTATCATCACGTGCACATAAGCTACAGTGT
This sequence comes from Harpagifer antarcticus, assembly GCA_902827135.1. Lineage (NCBI taxonomy): Eukaryota > Metazoa > Chordata > Actinopteri > Perciformes > Harpagiferidae > Harpagifer > Harpagifer antarcticus. Next base: position 8,153 of record CADEHL010000111.1, on the reverse strand, counting down.
AGAAATGGCAATGCAAGTCTTCTGACCTGAGCTGCTTCAACAATGCAACATACACAGATGCATCTATACACATGTACAAAGACAGAATGATGATCGGATGTTGTGGTATGTTGACAGGAGAGATGTCGCTTCGTGGAGCAGCTGACAGGGTGGATGCTGCTGCTGGATGATGAGGATGATGATGATGATGATGGTTTATATAATCAGTCTTACCCTGCTCCAGGTCCTGCTGGTCGTACCAAGGCTCTTCCTCTTCGGTTACAAATTCCTCCATGATTCCCGTGTTGAGCATGCGGGGGGAGATCCTGCAGAACCAGGCCGCTCCCAGGGAACAATGGAGCGGATCCAGCAGCGGACAGACACCGCTCCTCCTCCTCCTCCAGCTGCTGCTGTGTTATCCCCGCCCCCCCTCTTACCGCCCGGCTCCGGCACATCGCGGTGCGCAAACCCACTGCCACGTCGATACGTTTTTTTTCCTTCTTTTGTTCAAAACTTTATTCAACAATTATTCCATTATATCAGAAACACACACACACACACACACACACGATCCTACAGCACCACCTACAGGTTTAAACATTTCAGTCTTGTAATAATGGTGGATCAGTAGTTGTCTTTCCTATTGTTTTAAAACCTCCTACTTTCTCCTGTATTTTATTTATGTATTTTATTTCAACTTTATTCAACACTTATTCCAATAAATCACAAACAGGCACACACACACACACACACACACACTCTCACACACACACACACACACACACACACACACACAGAGACACACACACAGACACACACACAGACACACACACAGACACACACACACACACACACACACACACACACACACACAGACACACACACACAGACACACACAGACACACACACACACACACATCAGTGTTCATTACCAGAGGTGGAAGAAGTATTCAGATGATTTAGTTAAAAATATATTAGTGTCAAAATGAATCACTAGTCAAAGTCGTATTTCTTATATTTGAAGCGTGTTGTTTTAATGATGTGTTTATGATTTCTGACTCTTTGAGTTTCTAGAAAAGCGCTCTATGAATAGAAAAAGAAGATATACAAAGTAAAAGTAATCATTGTGCAGAAAGATTGCCTTATAATTATATTAAAAAGTGAAATAGATGATTTGTTGCTTCACATTTTACTTCCGTAGACAAAGTACTTTTTGTAGAATATTTAAATGATTTGCCTCTTTTGTGATTTAAAGAGATAGTCCACTAGTTTAATGTTAGAGATGCTTACTGTGTGTAGGCGCCATGTCATGGGTGTTGTTGGTGTCTCACTTTATTTATATTTATACTGCAATATTATTTTTGAACACTTGGTGGCGCGGGTTAGCTGCACCGGGTGTATAAACAGATGACCGGAGAGGAAGAGCACACCGATTCCACCAGCCCGGCAGATGCTCATACCACAACCTTTGACACACAGTGGCGGCCCATAGGGCGCTAGGGGCGCCGCCCCCCCTCTTCCCACATTACAAATAAAAAAATATATATTAAAAAAATATATTTTTAATAAACAAGGTAAATATTATATAATTGTTATCAGTAAAATGTATAATCTACAATAAAATCTCGTTTAAAATGGTGTTACGATGTCTAAAGTTACTGATAAGTCACATGTTTCCTGCCTGGCCGTGCCCGTCTCATTACCCTCTCTCGTGTGGGCGCTATGCACAGCGCCCACACGAGAGGGCAGCACAAGCCAACTGTTGCTATCTTTAAACTATGCCGCCGAAACATAATTTCAGCCAATCAGCGTCATCAAATCTGATGGTCACAGGGCGCCTACGTCAGCGCCCGGTGCAGTCTGTGAGTTGTTTGGACTCGTATCCAAGGAGACAAAACAGGAAGCTGTCATACACTCTGGAAGCTATCATTAGCAGCTAATAGGAAAACTCTGTTTTTGACATAAAAATGGAATTATGGATTATCAATAGTTTTTTCACAGTGACAGACACGTTGGATTAACCTATGGATCTCCGTGTTCTGCTACCTAACGCTACGTCGCGTGATGTCTGTATTTGCTTCCCCTGTCGCGAGTTCTGATCGCTGAGTGATGATCCTTATAGAATCTGTGGAATCTCCGCTTGTTAGCTAAACTTGTTCGTGCAGATCCGATTAGTACATCGATTGATTTATACCTTGTTGTGTAACAGAAGCTTCGAATGACGAACCAAGCACAGTCTATTTCAAACTGAACCTTTACTTTAGATTCCGTAAACAGTTTCCAAAAGGACCGTGGAAGACAGAGAAAGTGCACTCGACATGCTCATATTCCATTCTTTAGTCAGAGGAAGAGACATACTTCAAAATAAAAGCATTCGTTGTGAAACGTACCTTTTAACTTATATCAAGAAATCAAATAATCACTTTTACTGCCTTAACTAAAACACGTCACAGCGCTGGCTGCCGAATCAACGCCGTTAAGATGGATGCTTTGCGGAAATGTCTTTGTTTCAATGTGTGCCAGTATCGATAAGAAGAACATTATTTCCTTGACAAATCTCAACATTTATTTGGAACAATAAACCTTCAAGAATTCATAAGGCTTTTTGGCAAAGGCCAAACCAATCAGGAGGAATGGCTTTACCTCACTTTGAGTATTACTACTGGGCAGATAATATTCCTAGCATAATAATAATAGCTTGGATTTATATAGCGCCTTTCAAGGGACCCAAGGTCGCTTTACAAGTAATATGGCAAAAACAAACAAAACAAAAGTGAGACAGACAAAACAACAGATCGATTTAGGGGCCGAAAGCCTTGGCAAACAGATGGGTCTTGAGGGTCCTTTGAAGGCGTCGAGTGTGGGGATGTTGCGAATCTCCACAGGGAGAGCGTTCCAGAGGGTGGGGGCTGCCACGCTGAAGGCTCTGTCCCCGCAGTTTGGTGCGGGGGGTGGTAAGCAGGCCGGAGTCTGAGGACCGCAGGTTCCGGGGTGGGGCATGTGGGTGAAGGATGTCCGATAGGTACTGGGGGGCAAGGGCATGGAGGGACTTGTAGGTGAGGAGGAGGACTTTGTAGGTGATGCGGGACTTGACCGGCAACCAGTGGAGGTCTATGAGGGTGGGAGTGATGTGCTGCCACGGCTTTGTGTGCGTGAGGACCCTAGCAGCACAGTTTTGGACATACTGGAGCCTGTTATTTTGGAAAATGCCGTGAGACAACCACCAACCACCCTGTTGGCGGCTGAAGCCTCATTCTGTAAACCGTCTTCACTTCCTGCTCTCTTGACATGCCCCACAACTGTGGATCTCTCTGCATATCCAAATAACCCAACACTTGGACCTTCCCTCGGGTTCTGGGTACAGTTTAGGAAAACATGTGGACTTGTATTAATGCACCTATTGATCATTATTCCCCCGTCACTGCAGGACCTGGCTTTTAACATGTGGAAGACAAAAGGTATTCAATCTGTTGGAGATGTATATTGAGGGTACTCATTCACCCAGCTGAAATATAACCTTACCAACAACCCATTCTTTAGATATGTGCAGGTTAGAAACTTTGCTCGAACTAATCTAGTTAATTTCCCTTATCTGCCATAAAACAATATTAGACCATATTTTGATGTTAACCCACTCGCGAGGTTGCTCAAATATATAAGAGCATCTCTCAACTTGACTGCCCCTCCTTATCTATATTTAAAGGTCAATGGGAAGAGGACTTACCATTGGATGAGGACACATGGGGTTCAATTCTAAACACAGTTCACTCCTCCTCTATCTGCGCACGGCATGGACTCCTACAGTTTAACATGCTTCATCGTCTACACGATACTAAAGCGAAATTAGCCAAGTGTTACTCTAATGTGAGCGAGGTGCAAGAATCAAGTAGGGAGAGTCTTATTCACACTTTTTGGACTTTGAAAGTACTGGGAAGATGTCTTTAAAACTCTCTCAGAAGTGTCTCTCAGTCTGCGCTGACAGCATTGTTTGGAGTTGTTGCTCGAGAAGCTCAACTTCCAAGATGTAAATTAAATGCCATTGCTTTTGCATCGTTGACAGCTCGACGACTAATTCTTCTTAAATGGAAGAATCACCACCCGCCAGACTCACTGGGTTAGAGACCTGTTGCAGTGTTTGCATCTGGAGAAAATCCTCTCTGAAGGAATCTACTGATAGATGTTATACGGCCTGGCAGCCATTGATCACACGTAGAGAAGCTGGACTGAACTCTTTAAAGAAGATTGTGTACAGATGTGAGTGTTGCTGAGTCTGGGCTACCATTTCTAAAGCAAACGTTTTGTATATATTTTGTCTTTTTGTTTGTCGTTTGCTTTGTATGTTTTTATTTATTACATTTGTGTCAACTGTGAGAACGTGTACACTTATCTCATTTTTTAAATTTATTTTGCTGGGGTCGGGGTGGGGGGTATATTTGATCTGCTTTGTGGCAGTCTGGTTGAAATGTGCACTGTTGCATCCACAGTATGTATTTCACTGCTCAATGACACTCTGTATGCCCGAGACAGTACATTTTGTAATTCATTAATATGTCTATTCATGTTTTAAATATATAATAAAGATGTTCCAGATGTGAGATAAATAATTAGTTCATGAAAAGTGAAGACTAAAGAGTTCTGTTTTTTTTAAAAAGGTATCTATTTATTGTAGTTTTTGCTATAAAAAGGTTTCTCTCATTCAAGTGGAAACAGATTGTTGTTGTTTAGCCACTTACATTTTTACCAAATGTCCCAAAAATGTGAGAATTAAAATAAAAAATTAAGAAAAAGAAATTCAAAGTACACCGCTGTTGCCTAGCAACATAGCTGCCGACGTTCCAGGCGCTGACGTCACGTGTGGGCGGGGCTTATATAACGGTCTTTCATTTGAATTATGACGTCATATGTGGGCGGGGCTTTCTGACGTCATGTGTGGGCGGGGCTTATATAACGGTCTTTCGTTTGAATTATGACGTCATATGTGGGCGGGGCTTTCTGACGTCATGTGTGGGCGTGGCTTATATAACGGTCTTTCATTTGAATTATGACGTCATATGTGGGCGGGGCTTGTGGAACGGTCTTGTCTTTGATCTCTGACGTCATATGTGGGCGGGGCTTATATAACGGTCTTGTCTTTGATCTCTGACGTCATGTGTGGGCGGGGCTTATATAACGGTCTTGTCTTTGATCTCTGACGTCATGTGTGGGCGGGGCTTATATAACGGTCTTGTCTTTGATCTCTGACGTCATGTGTGGGTGGGGCTTGTGGAACGGTCTTGTCTTTGATCTCTGACGTCATATGTGGGCGGGGCTTATGGATCTCTGACGTCATTGGGACTGCGTTGGTGCTTTGAAGTTGAGAACAGGCAGGCTGGAGGGTTCTCAGAGAGAGTTCAGTGTTTCAGTTCACACTAACACAGCGGTTTAGTCAGACTCAGCAGTTCACCCACAACCTGCAAGATAGTTATTAATAATCCACCAGATTATTAATAAATATAATGATGGAAATGAATACTCTCACCGTGAACCAGGGGAGTGTCTCATCGCGGGTCCCAGCTATTTCTGAGGTCCTCAACGTTATAACTCAGGAGGTGAAATATATTAGCGGACCCGGTTTGGGGGACCTTTCCGACTCTGAGTTAGAGGACCTGCAGTTTGAGAGCTCACTGGAGATTGAACAAGTAGCGGGAGAGATCATTCGGCTAATGGCTCAAAACCAGAGCATAGGAAACTCCATCATGACGTGTTTATCAAAGACATATGTCAAAGCGTCCGTTCATCGTATGGCGACACAGACGAGGAGAAAGTATTATCCTGAAGCTGCTCAGATGAACAGAGGTTCGTTGCAGATAGTGGTAGATACGATATGGGATGCTCTCCTGAAGGAGGACGGGGAGCATCCAGAGGAGGGAGAAGAGGTCTGTGTGGTTCAGAAGTTCAAAGGCACCGTCCCTGCTCGAATCCTTAACATCACACACACTATTGTCGACCTCCTCTATGAGTTTGTGAATTCCCTCACTTCCTGGCATCAGCTTTCGAGGGGCCCCAGTTTCTTTTGGGCCAATGGTAGATTGAATATGTTCTCTAATGAAACAGTCCCAGTTCGTTTGATTCACCCTGGGATGAGAAAATACATCGAGAGAGAATCGGGGAGTTTCCAGATGACAACAAGCTCTTGGATGAACCATCAGATCCAGGTCCACAGTGACCGGGTCCAGCTAGCCTTAATGGAGGATAGTTCTGTGCCAGGAGAGGGGAGGGAACCTTTTTTCGAGGTCCTAAATAGTTTATCTGAGGATGTGAATTATATCCTCTGTAATGTTTTATCCTTCTATGACCTTTCCGACTCTGAGTTTGAAGACTTGGCATTTGAGAGCTCACTAGAGGTTGAACAAGTAGCTGCAGAAATCACTGAGCGAATGAATAAACACAGGAGCATAGGAAACACCGTCAGGACGTTTTTAGCCAAGGAGTATGTTAAAGCGTCCATTCATTGTATGGTGAAACAGACAAGTAGAATGCATTACCGAGTGGGCGCTGTTGAGGAGAGCAGACGGTCATTACAGATAGTGGTAGATGAGGTTTGGGATGTTCTCCTGAAGCAGGATGGGGGGGGAACCAGAGGAGGTAGAAGAGGTCTGTGTGGTTCAGAAGTTCAAGGACACCGTCCCTGTTCGAACCCCTGAAATCACACAGACTCTTGCCGACCTCCTCTTTGAGTTTGTGATTGCCAGCAGTATCTGGCAACATTTTGTGAATGCCACCTGGATGTCATCAGAAGGTGTCAGATCGAAGATGTGTGATGAAACCGTCATAGAATATCAGAAAGGTATAAAACAGGACATCCGGAGGGTTTCGGAGAGTTTCCTGAAGGAGATGAGCTGGTGGATGAACCATCAGATCCAGGTCCACAGTGAGAGGGTCCAGCTGGCGGTTATTAAGGCTCGTAATGCGTCACCAAGACAATCCAATCCAATCACAACGCAGGTCCCAGATGTTTTGGTTGCAGAGGTGTTAAACACTTTGGTGGCGGCCGCCGTGTCCGGCCCAGTTTGTGAGGAGACACCGACACAATCCAATCCAATCACAACGCAGGTCCCAGAGGTTTTGGTTGCAGAGGTGTTAAACACTTTGGTGGCGGCCGCCGTGTCTGGCTCAGTTTGTGAGGAGACACCTGCCAAAAGAACGCCAAAAAGACGAGGCGCCATCGGCCCAACTATTTCTAAAGTCCTCAATATTTTATCTGAGGATGTGAATGGTATCCTCGGTAATGTTTTGACCAGCTATGAGCTTTTCGACTCTGAGTTTGAAGACTTGAAGTTTGAGAGCTCACTGGAGGCTGGCCAAGTAGCTGGAGCAATCACTGAGCTAATGGAGCAACAGAAGAGCATAGGAAACTCCATCAAGATGTTTTTAGCAAAGGAATATGTCAAAGCGTCCGTTCATTGTATGGCGACACAGACGAGGAGAAAGTTCTGCCCAGCCGCCGCTGCTCACGAGAGCAGAGGTTCTTTACACATAGTGGTAGATAAGGTTTGGGATGCTCTCCTGAAGGAGGATGGGGAGCATCCAGAGGAGGGGGAAGAGGTCTGTGTGGTTCAGAAGTTCAAGGACACCGTCGCTGTTCGAACCCCTGAAATCACACAGACTCTTGCCGACCTCCTCTTTGAGTTTGGGACCTCCAGCTGTTCCTGGCATCACTTTGTGAGTGCCACCAGTTTTGGAGCAGCATGCCACAGCTGGCAGATAATCAATAATGGAACCGTCACAGTTCCTGAGTTTCACGCTGAGATGAAAATCTACATCCAGGACGCTTCGAGGAGTTTCCTGACGATGATGAGCTCTTGGATGAACCATCGGATCCAGGTCCACAGTGACCGGGTCCAGCTGGCTGTTACTGAGGCTAGTTCTGCGCCAGCACCTCAGGTACCAGAGGTGTTGGTCGAAGAGGTGAGGGAACCTCTTCACCTCAGGCCAACAAAACGTCGTTTCTTCTAAGTGAAAAGGCGTATCTCAGGTTTTTGCGGGATTCCCGGTTCGCCTGCATTCAGTGACTAGCAGTGAAAAAAACACCAATGAAATGAGGGATTCAGATCTACCCTGCACATCATCGGACACCAACTGAGCAGGAAGTGGCCTCCGAGCTAGAAGATTGAGGGTTCGATTCCCGTGTTTTA
>CADEHL010000110.1:2332591-2544268 GCA_902827135.1 Harpagifer antarcticus | reverse complement strand
CCTTGAAATAAAGGAGTCATTTTTGTCACTATAATCTGCATTTGGGTCCTACTTCCCACACACACCGTAACATTACGAACCGACCAGAAATGGGCCCAGCAGATCCGTTCGAGTGGGAATTATTGAATTTTTCCTTTTTTTTGGCTAACTGCTCGGATCGATGGAAGAGAGCACCCGGAGTTCAGCAGCGAGAGGCTGTGTTGTCGGAGGCGCGCCAAATGGCTAGAGAGAAACCAGGTTTGGTGAAGTTCTTACCTGGCTGGATTTCAAAGATCCTCCCGGTGTGTGATTCCCGGCCTGCTAGCCCCAGGCATGCTAGCTCCCTACCTCCCGATTCCCAACCTGGCACCATACGCCTTGGTGGGTTCCGTCTGGAGTCAGCCCCGGCTTCTTCCCCATTTCCTGCTCCTGTCCAGGATCCGTTCTCGGGTACTCGTCTGGCTTATGGAGGTCCACGGAGTATTCAGGCGGCTGCTAAAAGGAGTCGTCGCAAGGCCAGGTTAGCCCGAGCCCTAGCAGCCATGGTTCCGGTTACAGTTCCGGCCCCAGCAGCCATGGTTCTGGCTCCAGTACCGGCTCCAGTACCCCTGGTCGCGACTCCAGTTTCGGCTCCAGGACTGGCTTACCGGCCAAACGCCAGCTCCCCGAGTCCTGTCGGCATACCGGCCGACTCCAGCACCTCGTCTCTTGTTGGCTCCCCAGCCAACACCAGCTCCCCGTGTCCTGTCGGCGTACCGGCCGACTCAAGCACCTCGTCTCTTGTTGGCTCCCCAGCCAACACCAGCTCCTCGTGTCCTGTTGGCTCCCCAGCCAACTCCAGCTCCCCGTGTCCTGTCGGCGTACCGGCCGTCTCCAGCACCTCGTCTCTTGTTGGCTCCCCAGCCAACACCAGCTCCCCGTGTCCTGTCGGCGTACCGGCCGACGCCAGCTCCTCGTGTCCTGTCGGCGTACCGGCCGACTCCAGCACCCCGTGTTCTGTTGGCAAACCAACTCTCTCAAGTTTCCCCTCCAGACACTTCTCAAGTCCCCTCTCAGGTCCCCTCTCCAGTTTCCTCTCGAGTTCCCTCTCAAGCCCTCTCTCGAGTTCCCTCTCAAGTCCCCTCTCAGGTCCCCTCTCAAGTTTCCCCTCAGGTCTACTCTCGAGTTCCCTCTCAAGTCCCCTCTCAGGTCCCCTCTCGAGTTACCTCTCGAGTCACCTCTCGAGTTCCTTCTCAAGTCAACTCTCCAGTGTCCTCTCGAGTCACCTCTCAAGTCAACTCTCCAGTGTCCTCTCGAGTCACCTCCCAAGTCAACTCTCCAGTGTCCTCTCGAGTCACCTCTCAAGTTTCCCCTCAGGTCTCCTCTCGAGTTCCCTCTCAAGTCCCCTCTCAGGTCCCCTCTCGAGTTACCTCTCGAGTCACCTCTCGAGTTCCTTCTCAAGTCAACTCTCCAGTGTCCTCTCGAGTCACCTCTCAAGTCAACTCTCCAGTGTCCTCTCGAGTCACCTCTCAAGTCAACTCTCCAGTGTCCTCTCGAGTCACCTCCCAAGTCACTCTCCAGTGTCCTCTCGAGTCACCTCTCAAGTTTCCCCTCAGGTCTCCTCTCGAGTTCCCTCTCAAGTCCCCTCTCAGGTCTCCTCTCGAGTTACCTCTCGAGTCAACTCTCGAGTTCCTTCTCGAGTCCACTCTCCAGTTTCCTCTCAAGTTCCCTCTCAAGCCCTCTCTCGAGTCCCCACTCAAGCCCCTACTCATGTCCAGTTGGAGGTCCCGCAGACTAGTCTTCTGCCGGGGGTCCTGCCAACCCCATGTCCTGTCCAGTTGGAGGTCCCGCAGACTAGCCCTCTGCCGGGGGTCCTGCCAACCCCATGTCTTGTCCAGTTGGAGGTCCCGCAGACTAGCCCTCTGCCGGGGGTCCTGCCAACCCCATGTCTTGTCAGTTGGAGGTCCCGCAGACTAGTCTCCTGCCGGGGGTCCTGCCAACCCCATGTCCTTGTCCAGTTGGAGGTCCCGCAGACTAGCCCTCTGCCGGGGGTCCTGCCAACCCCATGTCCTGTCCAGTTGGGAGGTCCCGCAGACTAGCCCTCTGCCGGGGGTCCTGCCAACCCCATGTCTTGTCCAGTTGGAGGTCCCGCAGACTAGCCCTCTGCCGGGGGTCCTGCCAACCCCATGTCTTGTCCAGTTGGAGGTCCCGCAGACTAGTCTCCTGCCGGGGGTCCTGCCAACCCCATGTCCTGTCCAGTTGGAGGTCCCGCAGACTAGCCCTCTGCCGGGGGTCCTGCCAACCCCATGTCTTGTCCAGTTGGAGGTCCCGCAGACTAGCCCTCTGCCGGGGGTCCTGCCAACCCCATGTCTTGTCCAGTTGGAGGTCCCGCAGACTAGTCTCCTGCCGGGGGTCCTGCCAACCCCATGTCCTGTCCAGTTGGAGGTCCCGCAGACTAGCCCTCTGCCGGGGGTCCTGCCAATCCCATGTCTTGTCCAGTTGGAGGTCCCGCGGACTAGCCCTCTGCCGGGGGTCCTGCCAACCCTTTGTCCTGTCCCGTTGGAGGCCTCGCCGACTAGCCCTCTGCCGGGGGTCCTGCCAACCCCATGTCTTGTCCAGTTGGAGGTCCCGCAGACTAGTCTCCTGCCGGGGGTCCTGCCAACCCCGTGTCCTGTCCCGTTGGAGGTCCCGCCGACTACGCTCCTGCCGGGGGTCCTGCCAACCCTATGTCCTGTGCCGTTGGAGGTCCCGCCGTCTACTCTCCTGCCGGGGGTCCTGCCAATCCTATGTCCTGTGCTGTTGGAGGCCCCGCCGACTACTCTCCTGCCGGGGGTCCTGCCAACCCTGTGTCCTGTCCCGTTGGAGGCCCCGCCGACTACTCTCCTGCCGGGGGTCCTGCCAACCCTTTGTCCTGTCTCGTTGGAGGTCCCGTCGTCCACCCTCCTGCTGGGGGTCCTGCCAACTCCTGGTCCTCTTCCGTGGGAGATCCTGCCGAAGCCTGTCCCGCCGGCTCCGGTTCCTGTCCGGCCGACACCGGGTCCTGCCCGGCCTCCGGAGCTGTCTGGTCTTCGCCCTCATGCTCGGCCCCCTGAGTTCGCCCGCTGTGGCCTTCGCCCCACCATGGACTCTGCCTTGCCCCCGGGCCGTCCGCCCGAGACCCCCACCTTGGACTCTGCCTTGCCCCCGGGCCGTCCGCCCGAGACCCCCACCTTGGACTCTGCCTTGCCCCGGGCCGTCCGCCCGAGTTTCCCACCTTAGACTCTGCCTTGCCCCCGGGCCGTCCGCCCGAGACCCCCACCTTGGACTCTGCCTTGCCCCCGGGTCGTCCGCCCGAGTTCCCCACCATGGACTCTGCCTTGCCCCCGGGCCGTCCGCCCGAGACCCCCACCTTGGACTCTGCCTTGCCCCCGGGCCGTCCGCCCGAGTTCCCCACCTTAGACTCTGCCTTGCCCCCGGGCCGTCCGCCCGAGATCCCTTCCTGTTCCCCTACTGGGCTCCTGGGCGGTCAGCTTAGTCCCGTCCTCCGGACCCCCTCCACCCACCCTGGTGGCCTAGGGATACGTCCCTCCTCCGGACCCCCTCCACCCACCCTGCTAGACTGTGTGGGATTTTTGTTTTTGGGGTTTAGGGACGTCTGGGATCCGTCCCTTGAGGGGGGGGTTCTGTCACGATCTGTCCGTGTTGTGTTTTGTCTGTCTGTTTCTGTCTTTAGTTTCCTGTTTTATTTTGTAAAGTGTTCACCCCCCGTTTCCTGCCTGTTGTAATCTGTCTGTGATTCCCTGTCAGTTTCCCTGGTGTGTCTAATTTACCCGATTGTGTTCACCTGGTGTCCCTGTGTTTTCTCCTCCCTCCTCACCTGTGTCTTGTTTGTGTGATTAGTCTTGTGTGTATTTAAGTTCTGGTTTTTCTGTCTGTCTTTGTCGGTTCGTCTTGTGTCATGACCTGGTCTGCGGTGAGTGTTATGTTCTGTCTTTGTGATTATGTAGCCTTGAAATAAAGGAGTAATTTTTGTCACTATAATCTGCATTTGGGTCCTACTTCCCACACACACCGTAACATTACTAACCTGTGTAAAAGTTTCTCGAATAAATGTAATTTTTTTGGTGGAAGAAGCATGTATCATTTTTTTACCCTGACCCTCAAAGAATCGGAATTGAGAGCCGTTAAGAACCGGAATCGTAAAGTAGAATCGGAATCAGAATCAGAATCGTGGAAATTGGGCATGGGGCTTAACTGGTTAATAACTTCCTGGATGAGGGTTTAATATCTTCCTTTTGGAGTGTTTAATAACTTCCTGGATGAGGGTGTATTAACTTCCGGTTGGAGGGTTTAATAACTTCCTGTTGGAGGGTTTAATAACTTTGTGTTGGAGGGTTTAACCAGGTAAGCCCCAAGCCTGTTTTTCAGGTCTCAGGCTCAAAAATGACATTCCCGGAACAAATGACTTTAATAACTTCCTGTTGGAGGGTTTAATAACTTCCTGTTGAAAGGTTTAATAACTTCCTGTTGAAAGGTTTAATAACTTCCTGTTGGACGGTTTAATAACTTCCTTTTGGAGGGTTTAATAACTTCCTGTTGAAGGGTTTAATAACTTCCTGTTGGAGGGTTTAATAACTTCCTGTTGAAGGGTTTAATAACTTCCAGTTGGAGGGTTTAATAACTTCCTGTTGGAGTGTTTAATAACTTCCTGTTGAAGGGTTTAATAACTTCCTGTTGGAGGGTTTAATAACTTCCTGTTGAAGGGTTTAATAACTTCCGGTTGGAGGGTTTAATAACTTCCGGTTGGAGGGTTTAATAACTTCCTGTTGGAGGGTTTAATAACTTCCTGTTGAAGGGTTTAATAACTTCCTGTTGAAGGGTTTAATAACTTCCTGTTGGAGGGTTTAATAACTTCCTGTTGAAGGGTTTAATAACTTCCTGTTGGAGGGTTTAATAACTTCCTGTTGGAAGGTTTAATAACTTCCGGTTGGAGGGTTTAATAACTTCCGGTTGGAGGGTTTAATAACTTCCGGTTGGAAGGTTTAATAACTTCCTGGATGAGGGTTTAATAATTTCCTGTTGGAGTGTTTAATAATTTCCTGGATGAGTGTTTAATAACTTCCTGTTGGAGGGTTTAACCTCTTAAGCCCGAGGGTCCCCCCAGTGGACCCCTCCCACCGTTTTTTTACGAGACTATGTCTCAGGGCTTCTTAACATTTATGAAACTATTAATGTTCCATACCTTTTTAACGGTAGGAAACTCAGCTAACTGACAATGTGAACCATTTTTAGCTAAAAGAAACACAAGAGTAATACCAAGCCTTTGAATTAGCATGGAGCGAAAAAATGCTAACTAATGCTAACAGACCTTTGCACAGCACTCACGGTAGAAATGCCCTTATTACTTATCGTAACTGCACAAACAAGATATCCGATTAAAGCTGAGACTCAACAGATTCCACACATGTAATGTCATCACTGTACGACCCCAAATTCCTGGAGCTATCAGCCAGAAAAGAGAAAGTAAACAACATCCGGTTTAAAAAATATTACAATAATTACGTCTTATCTTTTTTGTTTTGTGATCAAAAGTTGTGTTCAACGGAATAAAAACGCCGCTCAAGATTAATCCAATGTCTTTGTATCACATAGACATTTTTACTGATAATCCATCATCATATTTATGGCAATATACTGGGTATAAAGTTTTGCCGTCCAGGCGTGCACTTTCAGATATGCTTTGTTTGCTTCTCTATTATGTCCGCTATGGTAATGTTTACGTGGATTTGGGAACTGCCCATCGATTCTATTGGATGTAATGGTTAAGAAAAAGGTGTAAATCACCCAAATCGACCAATGGGTTCCAGAGATATAGTCCTGCGTAAAGTATAAAGAATGCCAGCCAGCGTAAGTACATTACGCAGCAGACTTTACTTATTGTTTACTACGGAAGGAAGCAGGAAGCAGGAATTGCCGGGACCCAGAGCACACGGAGCACACAGAGCGGACAGCAGATAACGGAATTGCAGTTTTATTGCTTATAGATTATCAGAACATTTCAAAGGGGACAAAGCCCCATTGGATATTAACCTATGGATTAACTACATCATCGTTTTTATCGTTTTAATGCCATTGAAGACCAATTTAGACCAGACAAAGAGGAAGGTAAGCCATTAGCCTAGCGCATGTTAGTACCTAGCGCCACTTGTTTTGATGTACGTTTTTGTTGATAACCTCGCGAGTTTGTATCTTTCAGTGTTGAGGTGGGCACCGTTAGATTCTGTGTCTTTACGATCATAAACAATGTGTTGGATGTGGAGCTAGGATAAGTAATAAGGGAGCTATGATTGATTTTCGGTGCAGTAATAGGTTAGCATTTTTCGCTCGGGGCTAATTCAGAGGCTCACTGTTAGCATTGTGTTTTTTTTGAAAAAATAAATGAAAAAGATCAGTTAAATGAGTTTTTTCCCGTTATATGGATATAAAATATTCATAGTTTATTAAATATTAAGGTTCCTGAGATGTTGTTTCCTGCAAATGATGCGATTTCGGGTCCGTGGGGCCTAAGAAGATAACAGAGTATGTTTTATTTTATTTTTTATTTTATTTTTTTTCACAACAGTTGTATTTGGATGGAATGAATACCTATAGGGATAATTCAAAGTAATAAAATGATTTTTACAGTGAAAAGGTTCAAATGGAACTGATGGTTCCCAAATTAGTCCGCCTGGACTTTATTTTTCTAAACCTCTGTAAAAAGGTCAAATTTAACTTGTTTTGCATCAATCTTGATACAGGGTACTTATTATATGTTATAGTTTGGATTCCTAAAGCTTTTAGTCTACTAACCAATAGGGGTGTAACGGTTCACAGAAGTCACGGTTCGGTTCGTACCTCGGTTTGGGGATCACGGTTCGGTACGGTTCGGTACAACAAGAGAAAGCAAAAAAAAGTCCCAAATGCATAATTACAGGTTTGTTGTTATTTATGTTTGAACAGTAGTGCAAGTTTCAGTTTAAAAATAAGGAACTCTGACATTTTTAATAATTAACTGTATTAAACAGTTCAAAACAAACCATACACACTCAGATGGCCATATTATCTATAATGGCTGATGTCAAACAAAAAGGTTTCATCAAGCTGTAAAACTAAAAACAATGTCTTGAAAATATTACATCATAAATAATAAGAAAGTGTTTCAAGACCGCAAAGTCGTTGAAAAACATATGCCAAAAGCTTCCGTTATTTATTTTGGTCTCTCGGCTCTCATGTCTCTTGGCTTCTTAAAAACAGCGGGGATAAGCTATTGAACAGCTGTTGTCTTTTGCCGGCTCCGGTGATTGGCAAATCGTGGTGATGCCTTCTGATATGATTTAGCATGTGTGGCGTGTGTTTCCATTTAGCATACCGCACCGCTATCGAACAACGCCGACACACCGTCCTCGTCCGATCCACCACTCGCACACTCCATCGTTATTGTTTGTAGTCCACAGGGAACCCGAAATGTTCCCACACAGCTGCTTTAAAAGAAGCAGGTGGGTTCTAGCTCCTGTGTGTTATCTGAAATCGCCATACTAACTTTTCTTCTTCTTGTATTTTGTTCGTTTTGTTGTTGTGTTTCTTCTTGTTCTTCATTTGTTGTTTAAGGGCGGCTGGCAAACAGCTTTTAGGCGCAATACCGCCCTCTGGATTATATATAGTGTAGTGGATACTGCCCTGAATGACCGACTTTTTTCCCACTCGTAAAAAAAAGGCGTATACGGATACCGTTACACCACTACTAACCAATCATTCAAGGGTGGTTTTCACTATAAGTAATGGGTTTTTTTTAGGCGGACATTAGAATTTACATGTTTTACTATGTTCCATCTGAATTTACTTTAAAATAAAAACATCTATATTGATTCTGACACTTCTACATCCACACAGATGTAACCTTGCTTTGAGAGAAAAGATTATTAATTTACCCCTTTTAGAAGTGAAGATATAGTCTTTGTTGTGTTAGTGGCATTTTCGAGCCTGAAACCTGAAAAACAGGCTCAGGGCTTAAGAGGTTAATAACTCCCTGTTGGAGGGTTTAATAACTTCCTGTTGGAGGGTTTAATAACTTCCTGTTGGAGGGTTTAATAACTTACTGGATGAGGTTTAATAACTTCCTCTTGGAGGGTTTAATAACTTCCTGTTGGAGGGTTTAATAACTTCCTGTTGGAGGGTTTAATAACTTCCTGTTGAAGGGTTTAATAACTTCCGGTTGAAATGTTTAATAACTTCCGGTTGGAGGGTTTAATAACTTCCTGTTGGAGGGTTTAATAACTTCCTGTTGGAGGGTTTAATAACTTCCTGGATGAGGTTTAATAACTTCCTGTTGAAGGGTTTAATAACTTCCGGTTGAAATGTTTAATAACTTCCTGTTGGAGGGTTTAATAACTTCTTCTTGGAGGGTTTAATAACTTCCTGAATGAGGTTTAATAACTTCCTGTTGGAGGGTTTAATAACTTCCTGGATGAGGTTTAATAACTTCCTGTTGAAGGGTTTAATAACTTCCGGTTGAAATGTTTAATAACTTCCTGTTGGAGGGTTTAATAACTTCTTCTTGGAGGGTTTAATAACTTCCTGGATGAGGTTTAATAACTTCCTGTTGGAGGGTTTAATAACTTCCGGTTGAAATGTTTAATAACTTCCGGTTGGAGGGTTTAATAACTTCCTATTGGAGGGTTTATTAACTTCCTGTTGGAGGGTTTACTAACTTCCTTTTTGATTGTTTAATAACTTCCTGTTGGAGGGTTTAATAAATTCCTGTTGGAGGGTTTAATAACTTCCTTTTGGAGGGTTTAATAACTTCCTGGATGAGGTTTAATAACTTCCGGTTGGAGGGTTTAATAACTTGGCAGCAGCACTCCCCTCACATAGGATAGCTCTATAATATTGCTTTGAAAAAGGTCATGGAGAATGAGCTGAATTAAAATAGTTGAAAAGTATTTGTAATATTAATAGCTTTGATAAATGACCCACATGCTTTGTTCAAACAACATTGGTCTTTTCGTTGCTTGTTTCTGATTTCAATATTTTCACTTCAGGGTGTTTCACACACACTCAGAGCAAGTCCCCTCTTTGTGTTTATGTCATAAATCAACATACTACCACCTTTTCACTCATCTATTATTACTGTTGTCATTTATATTGGGAATTATGATTATCAGAGAATTGCAACAACTGAAACTCTCTTCAGTTTCAGTTGTTGCACTTGGCTGCAGAGACATAGCTTTCTGTATGCTGTGTGCCTCTTTTGCAAAAGATTAAAGACCCAGGTGGACATCTCTTTGACTAGTTAATTCCAAGAATTTCCACCACACACTCGAGTCATTAACTATTTGTGTTTTTCTGATTTGATTTCAGACTACTGTAAAGACAGCAGTCACACTAACGAGGAATTGTAGAGTTTCAAAGGACGGAGGCGGGACCAGCTTTGTTGCAGAGATCACGACAAATCAAATATTATTTGAAATAATCTGTTTTTGAAAAATTACTGACCTTTTGTAATAAATAAAAAAATCTAATGTTGAAAGCCATTATGTGCATATTATTTTTTGTAAATAGTGTTGTCAGCAGCTGCTTACATGTCTGTCTCACCCTGTGGTACGCACCAGGCACAGAGATGAAGGCTTTCAGTCACCTAACTGATGGCTTTGAGCTGGAAGAACATCATACGATCTGATATGAACACTGTGCTGCAACTTAAAGCCAACGATTCCCTGTCTCCAGCTCCACAGTCTGACCTCTTCAGCTGGAAACATGGGAAATAAATGAATGATAGAATTAACCATCATACGTGCCATCCAATCTACAATATAATAACGAAAGTGTGTTTATCTCACATTAATTTGTGTTCTTTCTTTTGTTATAAATAAAGTGATTTCTTTGTCATGCTCTCTGAACAGTTCCGATGAGGTACATACAGGAACAGAGATTCAGTATGCAGATTATTTTCTTAAGTAAAAGTAGGAATACTACAGTGTACATTTTGTTTGTTATAAGTACAAATTCTGCATTCAAATAAAGTACCAAAAGTTAAAATACTCATTATGCGGAATGGCCCATTTAAGCACCATTAGATTAGGTGTCAGATGTACTTTATTGATCACAATTTCAGATATTTTTTGTCATAGCAGCATTTCGATTACACATTAATTAATATAATATTAAATGTACATTTCATTAAATAGAAAATAAATAATAAATTGTGTATTTTAATTACTGATGCAATAATTGTCTCATCACTTGGTAAGTGTGTGGTTTATTTAAATGACTTTATGGGTAATTCTGCCTATAATAATATATGATGTATATCTTTTGTATTAATAATATAAATCTGCAAAGTAACAAAATATGTTAAATAAATGTAGTGAACTAAAAAGTACAATATTTGCCTACAAAATGTGGTAGAATTAAAGTATAAAGTAGCATACTGTAATAAATACTACAAGTACCTTAATGTTTTACTTAAGTACAGTACTTGAACAAATGCATGAATCCAGAAGGTTCAGTCCGTGTATGATAACAGGTTTAAGGCTGTACCGACTGGAGCACGTCCAACAACCCGGGGTCTGATGGTCAGCTGGTTGCTGATTGGCCACTGAAGCTTCTCTTAATATAATCAAATATTCCTAAAGTTTCTCAATGGCACAACTCCCACCACTGTGGGGGGGAGATGTCCAACTTCCTCTCTGTGGCTGCATGACTGGGTGAGAACCATAGAGGTGAGAACCCAACAGAAGAGGCTTCTCAATTCTTAAATGTCCCCTCCTCGACTCCTATCCTCGAGACTTAGTCCCGCCCACAGGAGATGCGAGCGGAGGACTGATGAGGGGAAGCAGCAGGCAGTAGCCGTTTCTCAATTGCGAGAATGCTTGCTTGGTAGCACATGTCTTCTGAGTCACTTCCTTCAGAAGCTAGGCAAGAATCCTTCCTGGCATTCGGAAAACGAGAATGACACCAAGATGTTGTGTTTGTGCTCTTGATAAGCCATTAAAACAGTAAAACAAGTGTCTCCTGTTTACCAAAACATACCCATCTGTTATGGAAAAAGAAAGTATTCTAAAAGTAATCTGCCACCGGTACCGGCGGGGATTGTTGGCTTCTGATGCGCAGAAGAAAAATCTGGCCCACCCTATTTTTTACAGGCCCACCCTAAAGTACATTTCTGCCTACGCTACTGGGAGGCACAGCAGCCCTCTGTCTGATGGACAGATGTGTTCATGACGACTTATATATTTACTTTGATTCATTGACAGTGCGGTATAATGAGACAATAACAGGCTACAGATGCGGGGACACACAAATATATTTATAGAAATATATACAATTTAAAGTATGAGAGCACTCACGTAACACAATCAGAGACTGGATATATCCCCCCCCCCCTCTCTCTGGTCGCTGAAATGGGGAATTGAAATTACGGGCCAAAAGTTTTATTAAAAGTATTAAAAGTAAGCAGAGGACACCAAACCAACTGAGACCCGTCTGTCCGCCGCATCTACGCACTGTACAACACACACACCTACACACTGTACCACACAGACACCTACACACTGTACCACACACACACCTACACACTGTACCACACACACACCTACACACTGTACCACACACACACCTACACACTGTACCACACACACACCTACACACTGTACCACACACACACCTACACACTGTACCACACACACCTACAGCTCCTAAAGCATAATCAGGATACAGCCGTTGTGTATTTTATTTTGTGAAGCACTAAATGGTCTTAGAAAAATATCGACTCTTTGTTTGTAGATATCTACTAAACTAAAGAGAGTAGGCCTGTTATACTGAGTGATATATATTATACACACTGCTCTGCTTTCTGCACGGACCTCACAGCTGTTCTCACTGTAAACATCGCAACGCGATGAAAGCAGTTTCTAAAATAATATCCAGGGGATGCATGCAGAGCTGTCATTGGCTGAGATAAGTCCGGCCGTGCGTCACGCCTCCACCGTTCCCGGAAATGCATCCGCCCGCGGAGGAACCATCAGGCCGTTTCTCAATCTCGAGGATTCTGGCTTCCAAGCCAATATTTCAAGGATGCTACGTCATCAAGTGGCGCAGCAGGACCGTTCCAATGTCCAGCATACTTGGAATTCCACCGAGGCTGCGTCCTTGGTTTGGGGGAAATTTCGAGGCTGCACATGGGTAGACTTTGCGTCCTTAAAATCCCCACAATGCTTTGCGCACTAACCAATTTCAAAAACCCTTGCGGAGAATGGCTGAACCGACGCAGCACACATTTAAATGTAAGTATAGTGGCGTAGAACATGTGTTGGTAAATATGTTACCTTTGTTACATTTGTTTGTTATCACGAAAAATGTGTTCCGTGAAAGTAAAGCAAGTTCATAATTAGATAGACATCGTGAGGTATTTATTTTCGGTACAGTTTATGTTGAAACCGTTAGAGACAGTGGCACACTTGTTAGCCTGTTCCATTCTTCTTCGTTTTCCGAAGCCGTGGCTTGGAAGCATACTTGCTTCGTTTCTGAAGGAAGTGACTTGGAAGTATGCGACTACCAAGCCAGCATCCTCGAGATTGAGAAACGGCCTCAGTGTATCCTCGGTTAGAGCTCCTCCAGAGAGCCTCCTCGACGCTCGATCCTCTGTCCTCGATGTGCATTTAGAGAAATGAGATGTTCTTCAAAATGGTGCGCTGAAATTAATTTCCGGGTCACTACCGGAGGACCGAGGAGTCGAGGAGGGGGAATTTGAGTATTGAGAAGCCTCGATAGAGTGACACGTCCTAAAACCCGGAAGTAAGCTGCGCATGGGTTCCTTCGAAAAAAAAGCAATGCAATTTCTCCATAGGATCTATCGACCATAAATCTATCAATTAGATTTATGATTATAAAATTATAAAAGTAGGGTCAGTGGCGGTTCTAGACCAATTTGACTGGGGGGGCACTGGGGGGCCAGTTATTTTCTGAGGGGGGCACAATAAATGCAGGACGAAAAAGAGAACTAGACAGTATGAAGTAATTGCGCATAAGAAAACAATGCAATACAGTTATTGGTATTTGTTTCAGTACACTTATTTATTTCAGATAGATCTTATAGTTATTACTGTTAGCTTCAGCTTAAGTTATAGTGCAATGTTTGCACGAACACCATATTTATATAAAAATAAAGGCAATAAACAGTTACATCTCTACTTTACATAAGGGTGTCTGCACAATCTCACATTACAACAAAATCCTGCGGTTTTTGGCAAACCGAGTACCAGAAAATATACATTTATAAAAAAAATAAAAAAATAAACTTTTCATTGTTAGGGGGGTCAGAGGTCAGTGTTAGGGGGGCACTGGCCCCCCTGCCCCCCCCCTAAAACCGCCCCTGAGTAGGGTAGACATGTGGAGATTATTCGACTGAACAAAACGTGATCCCTCTCTTAAATGTGTCAACCACAGACCTGATTTCCAGCTATTTTCCAAAATCCTATGGAGGAATTGCATTGCATTTTGACGAAGGAACTCATGCTCAGCTTACTTCCGGGTTTTAGGACGCGTCACTGTGCCACTCTGTTTGCTCTGTTAATAAGAGTAAGTCCACTTTGGAGATACATACTTACTTTTTTGTTACAAAAAAAGTCATAGTGTAGCTCTTATAAACTACAGGCCATAGGAAATCATGTACCATACAGCTTTTGTCTTTATTCACCAACCAGGCAGCTTAGAGGTGCAGGAATGAGTCCTTTAACCTGAACACGAGTCAGCATTTTGCCACTTCCTGTTTACACTCATTTTATCTGAATGTGTTTTTGGATGTTATCCTGAAAAAAGGTCTGTGGATAACACAAGTGTTGCTCTACGACATAAAATACATCAGTAAATACCTTACTGGGCGAAGTTTGAAACTTCTATGTGTCTTAAAAACAAAGGTGGCTTAACACCATCACAGCAGACACATTAGGTGCCTTTAGCTTAGTGGTGAGGATGTGCGACCATGCGATCAGGAGGTAGTGTGGAATTAGAAAGAAGCCAGCCTTACCAAACCACAGTGGTCAACAAAGAGAGTAGGCTATTAACCAATACAAAAAACAGTCTGAAGGGGTCCCCAGACTCCTCTTTCAGATTCTCTGAGAAGCTTTCATTTATAGATAATAACGCTGTTAACATTAGCAAACACAAACTCTAGCGTGAGTCTGAGCCATGTGCCACTGCAAGACAACTTTGTGCAGGTTGTGCATCTTCCAAAGCAAAAAACACAACCTCAACCTGAGATCAGCTGCCCCCCCGCAGCAGGACGTCTACCTCCCTCCCTCCCTGCCGCTTTAGTTTCCTTTCTGCCCAGGGATTGAAGTCACAGTAGGATCCATACAAGCTCATTGTTTAGCTGCCTGTTTAGAAGTGTCTAGAAGCCCAGCTTCCACCCCTGACAGATCAAGGGTTACCAAGGTGCTGACTGCTAACAGCGTGACAGACAACCCTCACACCCGTTAAATGCTCATTTCCCACAGCCCATTGATGGACCACTGGGTCTTCAGTTTACTTAAGTAGAGCTGCTCTGAGGGCATAGCCAGTCTTATTGGCAGAGGGACCTAAATATTATATAGCGGAACTCTGAGTCTCGCTAAAGGGAAATTCCAATGTCATACAAACGGTCTGTTGTTGGTGGTTCTGTCTATCGTTCCCTGTGTTCCCATCGAGTGATTATAAGCTCTTTTTACCGGGAGATAAAGCCGTTTAGATTGGGATAAAGTGTTGGGTGTTTGTCTCTTCATCATTTGACTAGTTTGTAGTGATGTTATCGTGACCCAGATACTTGCAAGTACTTTGGAGATGACACGGCTGTTGATTGCAGGTCTGTGAATCAAAGTCCTGTCCACCACCCTGGCCTCCATACCTCTGCCTTATGCCTCCTAAAGGACACTATGCCCTGCTTTGTCAGTGAACTTTGACCTAGGACATAAATAATCAGGTGCACAATCGTTCAGTACGGATCAAATCATTCTAATCTGGTTATTGATTGTTAAGAAGAGCAACATTTGTGAAGCATATTATACTATGAGTTACTTTAGGATCTGTACTGCATGGGCTCACAGTGTCTGGAGAACATGAGGACCATATGAGGTACGACTATTTCCTCAACTCTTGTTTTTCATGAGAATCAACATTTACTTGCTGAATAGGAAACTTGTATTCTTGTATCCTTCTCTTATAGCATAAAGTTTGGTCACTGAGCTGCGAGCATTAACTTGTATTCTAACAAGATTAAAATATATTTGTCCTGGAGATTAGCATAGTTAAGTCTCCCTTTTTTTGGCTTTTGGGGCGGCTGCAGCAGGCTTTGATCAGTGTTGCGCGGCGAGGCCCTGGCTTGGGCTGGCCATCCAGGGCCACAGTGTGAAATTGGTCTGATGTCATCCCCCATTCTCCACCTTCCCCAGCTTTTAGTGGCCGTAATTATATTTCCGCCACAGAGCCCCCGTCCCCTTCATTCCATATTCCAAGTTTTACTAGGAAGCATTTAGAGAACTATGGCTAAATTACTCAGTGGGGGGAAGGGGTGCTGGACGGCCCGTCTTTTGTCTGACAGAGACACAGGGGACATCAATACTTTTTAATATGTACTTTTCTTTTCTCTGCTCCTCTGCCCTTTGCCTCTGCCTGTTGGAGGGATTGGTTTTATGACAAGGAGATGGAAGAACTTAGGGTAAATAAGATGGGAGTTTTGACGTTTTACCCATGATACTTTGCACAAAGCCAGGAAACAACAGCACATTTTGCTGGAATGTTTCCATGGACAGATTCAGCAACATTTGACCATGCTTACAGGCGGAAACCCTGTGTTCTCTAAAGTGAAGCCAACGCAATATTGCCTGACCCTGCATTCTCTCTAATGGCCAGCAGGGAGCAAATCCTGTGGTTGTAAAAATAAATCAGCTTGTAGAGAAGTCTATGAGGAACATAACCCTCCTCTTCACTTCGTCCATTTGGTAAACGATGGCCTCCTTCAGAGTGAAACAGATGATATTGTAATGAATGCTTTAGAGCTACCTGCTGCCCAGTTTTTGTGTTGTCCAAGTTCTCGTCTTACAACCCTAACCCTCTCACAGAGTGTTCATACACAGCCTCTCATGACCTTGCTGGTTCAAGTGTTTTATAAAAACCAGTGTGTGATGTCATGGTGAGTCCATCCACTAGTTGTTTTATCTTTACGTTTCATTCTCTGTTATACCGCAGTCTTTGGAGAAATACAGTTTATAAATGGAACTCCAAAATAAAAAAGTGCCTAGCTTAAGGTACTGTATTTAGCCAGATTTGTTTTAATATATAATATTTGTATTTGATTTAAAAGATTTTAGAGCTGTGCTGTTGGGATAGACCGGCAGTCCCAGCAGTGTCTGATGATGATGCTGCTTCTACTAAATGTTGCTACTCCGTTTGGATGATGTTCCCCATGATGCTGCTGAAGCATTGAATTCATTAAAAGCATGTACGAGTACCAAGAGTAGCAGTGATGAGTTAACATTACATTGCATTTAAGTTAAGATTTTTTCTTTTTCTTTCACAGATATACATGAGAGTAACAAATACGTCACTTCGGGGCAAAAAGTACGACTCCGCCCACTTTTGGGGAAAACAAAGCTGTCATTTGAACGGCGGTCAATACAAATTCTGAAGTTTTTGCCAATCCGATCAGAAATGTAAGAAAACCGTGGATTTTCTGATCTTCAAAGAGCCCGGTTCCAACGGCCAGTCAGGCAAACTATTACATGGAATCATTGGAAATGGACGATCGGGCTCGATATATGGTTAGATATAGCAGTAGGCGATCGATGTTCATAGTTGAGAGTAACATCTACGTCACTTTACGGCCCCGCCCACTTTTGGGGGAAACAACACTGTCATTTGAACGGTGATCAAGCCTGAAGCCACAGAGCTCTTCTTTTACTGTCCTTTGTTCTGAGAGGAAGTTCAGAAACACTGAACTCTGGATTTGTTTGAGGTGCAATGCAGGTCTCAGGAGCGAGGCGCTAAATAATAGTTTTATCATGCCAACAAGCTGCTGTGTTACACAGCAGCTTGTTGGCATGATAAAACTATTATTTACCGCCTCGCTTCTGAGAGTAACAGCTGGCGGAATTACGGCCTCGCCTACTGATTTTAATTTAACCATATGTCGAGACCGATTGTGGATTTCAAATGATTGAATGTAATTGTTTGCCTGACTGGCCATCGTAATCGGGCTCTTTGAAGATCCACACGTCCACGGTTTTCAAAAAATTCTGATCGGATTGGCAAAAACTTGTATTGACCGCCATTCAAATGACAGCGTTGTTTTCCCCCAAAAATGGGCGGGCCGTCATTTTCGACCGGAACTGACGTAGGTGTTACTCTCATCTATACATGGGTGTGGTTTACAACCACAACAAAATACTATTTTGGAGAGAAGATTCAAAAACAATGAATGTGTGACAGCAGCGGCTTGTTACTGCCGAGGGAGTGTTCTCCTTCTGGAACTTTGTGAGGTGCTTTTTGAATTACTCTTTTTTCTCAGCATACAGCTTGATCAAATATTTTCAGATCTGTTTTCTGATGTCTTCAGCCCACCAGAGAGGAGACCAGAATCTTGGAGTGCTGCTGGTGTGAGTGTGTGTCCAGCACCATGCTTGGTGAGGTGAACTGTACATGCTATCGATGATTTACGTACATGTTTGTGCACGGCCTCTCTGTGGCCGTATAGCGGTTACATTCTCATTTCTAATTTCATATGTTGTGTTGTGATGGTAGTAGTCTTGCCTGTTGGTTGTATTGTGGCTTGATTTGCTTGTTTGTTATATATTTTAGTTGTTTCCTGTCTTGCTGTTTGTACCATATGTTAGGACCCTCTTGAAAACGAGATGTTTATCCTGAATACATCAATTTCAGTAAAAAAGGAATTGTGCCATGCATGAAGTGAGGCAGACAGTGAAGAATGGTTATCAATAATAAAATGTAATGCCATGATTAAAAGAACTAAAGGACGCCCTCTCACTCGGAGCTGGGCTTTGGAGTCCGTTCTTTGGCTGAAGTGTTGTCACCTGCTGCTTTTTGAATCAACGTCCAACACATGTTGACCTTCATCCAGGTTCTCTGGCGGTTATACAGACTGACAGCCCCACACTGTGCATATAAACCCAGCTCCCCCCACCTCTCTACTCCAGTCAACAGCAGCTCAGCTCATGGAGCCAGCGACCGTTGGGTGCTACTTCCACATACAAGCCAGCCAAGAAAGGAAATGCAGATGAGACCGCAGCCATTCACAGAGCCGCTGCAGTGCAGGAGTCACAGGACACACATCTCCTATTGCTCTCCATCTTTTTATCTTTTTATATTTTTTAATTGTTCCCTACTTTTCTCCAAGTCATTCCGAGGTTCAGGTAAACAATATACAGAAATGATTTCTGTGTAAAGGTCAATTTCACTGCTGGATCCTCTGTGTGTGTTTTGGGTTTGCAAATCATTTTGATTTGAACCGTTTCTAACTTTGGAGAGTGGGTTCTAGTCGTGTGTGTTTTGTGTTTCTTCTCTTGTGGAGCACACTTTGCTGCTTTGACTAACTGGTCAATGATGTGCATACTAGGGATGTAACCATACCAAACACTCACGGTACGATCATATCGCAATAACAAGTCCACGGTACGGTATTTATCGCAATATTGAAAAATAAAAAACATTTATTTTGAAATGTATTTAGTTATCTGATGTGTACAGCATTCTAGTGGATAGCAGTATTTAAAGTGTCACAAACAAAGTGACAGTAACAGACTGGAACATGTTGTTTGTACCGATAGTACTACCAAACAAAGTAGGCCTTTTCTTTGTGCCACTGCATCTCACAAATAAACATCTAATAATCAGACCCTGCAATAAAATAAATCAAGTGTCACTTTAGTTTTTCAAGTAACTCAGCTCAAAGCCGGGCCGGACTGGGACAATAAGCCGGGAGTTATACACCCCGCCTGGCCAGGAGTTATACACCCCGCCTGGCCACTGGATCTATTTGTCAATATTTACAGCGTTGCTTTTTTTTTAAATGTTGGACTTAAATGCATCAATCTGGTGCACTTTGAAGGGGAAATAAAGAGACTACACCCATATGAAACAGAACTGTATACATTTAAATAATCATAAAATCATAAGAACATGGCCATAACCAATAACATACCATATCCAATATGAAAAAACATTGAAACTTATATATTTATTTGTTTTTGGTTCATTTATAGTTGTGAGTGTGTCTGTGCTCCTGACCCAGCCTCTCCTGTCTCCCTCCTCTCCCTCCTCTCCCTCCTCTCCCCCTGCTCCTCTTTGAGGCAGCAGCAAAGACTAGTTTTAGCTCTCAACAAGTTGTAAAAGTTTATCTTACCTTTTTTCACCTACTTAACTTTTTTATTTTTTATTCATGCATATTTTACTAATCACTCCCCCTTCAAATGTAACATGTGTTTACATAAATGGTGACCAACCCGTTTGAGACCCACAGAGAACTTAGACTAAGTGAACTATCTAAACACTCAGAGTCCTTTACCTCACCTGCGCTGAGGTTATCTGACTCTCAGTCTCACCCCGCTCCCTGCCGCTGTGTGCACACTGCCCCGTATTGGATGGTTCAATGCAGAGACTACATTTCACTATGTGAGTTTTCCATTTCATATCAACCTGTTCTTGTCGTTTTGTCTCATTTGACACAATAGCCTAAATACTTGAAGATAACGGACACTTATTTTCAGCCTTAATTATAGTTTAGCTACTTTCTGGAATCTGGCTCGATTTTAGGGTTCAAAAACTGGCAAGAACAGCAGCTAGGTCTGGAAGAAGTGTGTATCTGAGCATTCTACATTCAAGAACAGCAGCTAGGTCTGGAAGAAGTGTGTATCTGAGCATTCTACGTTCAAGAACAGCAGCTAGGTCTGGAAGAAGTGTGTATCTGAGCATTCTACGTTCAAGAACAGGGAGGGAGACGCAAACTAATTGTTCCAAATGTGTCAAAAATTCTATCTAAATAAAAGAGATACCTTGTCTGGTACATTTACTCAAGTATTCAACTTAAGTACTAATTTGTCAAACTTGTACTTTACTTGAGTATTTCCGTTTTGTGCTACTTTGTACTTCTACTCATTTATTTTACTTTGTACTGCTCTACATTTATTTGATACTACTGTTTCCATATAAAACACATGCCATTATTATGGGATATAATGCAGTAAACAATATGTGTGTTTGAAATGAACACACTACAACGACGTAATGCTCTTACATGTAATTATAAGCAATTAAATGGAGGAATAACTTAATATTCTAAAATAATATCATTTTGAAAAGAGCCATGGTCTAATGAGTAATTACTTTTGATACTTAAATTACATTTAGCTGGCAATACTTATACTTCTATGCAATATTTTGAATTCAGGAATTGTACTTGTAATTAAGTATTTTCAGACTAAAGTATTTCTACTTTTACTTAAGTAAAGGAGTATTCCAACGATGGTTATATGACGGCTTGTATCTCCAAAGGTTTAGAAGCCTGCAGTGCTTCAGTTATCACAGCTTTATTATCATTTTATTTTGTCCTAAAGATGATTCTACTTTTAATGAAATGGTGGGCTGCACTGATTGGCTATGGTTGTTGTGTTCTTATTGCACAGTGGCATTACACTCCAGAGCTCAGAGGTGAAGCCCTCTCCCATCCCAATCATTAGGAAGCAGACTCATCTTCACGTGTGTTCCAGCATATAATACAAAGAAATCTTCTGAAAATACACATTTGCATTGTTGTCTTTTATTGACCATCACAACATTATAATATAAATTATTGACATAGGATCATATAAAAGAGATCTTTAGCTGAGAGGAGAAAACCACTAAATGTTCATTATTTGTTGTCATGAACCCGTAAGGCAGAAGCTCCTCCGAGTCGGATGCATTAAGAGCCAAGCCCTTTAACACAGCAGGGAAATAACACAGGGACATTCACAGCATCGTAAGACCACCATTTGGTTTGGATCTGCATCAAGGAGACCCGGCAAGGCCTACATGTAGCGTTCAAAAAGGGTAGTAAAAATAAGTTATGCAAACACTCCAGCACCGTGAACGCGACTGTAGAGGTTCACTGTATTATAAATAATAATAAAAAGGTCTTTGAACATTCGGAGAGAGGCTTCCTGGCGAAGCTGCAGCGGACAGTCTGTTTAAAGGCTTCAGGCGGCAGGCAGAAAAACAAAGGTTCTGGACACATTTTATAAAAAGGGTTTATAGAAAAAGAATATGAACGAATGTATTATCTTAAAGAAAAGCATGTCAATCTCTCAGCACTATAGGCTCAAATCAGACAACAGACTGTTCAGTGTGGCTCCTTTTCCAGGTGTTCAGTTTAAACAGACAGCGTCTAAAAAGCAGACCTTTAATTTCAGATAACATTACATTCCTCAACGTTGCATGGCGCCATCTAACACACACACACACACACACACACACACACACACACACACACACACACACACACACACACACACCGGAGACATGTTACAGACTGAATAGAGAGTAAAGGAAACAGAGAAAGAGAAAACACAACACACAGTACCCTCACAGTCTCCATGCTGCAGGAGACACAATCTTTGGATTTCAGCATAAAGTTTTGATAATCAATACAAAAAGTTCCTCAGCCACAACACACGGACACAGGCTGCGCGTGACGGCGCGTCCATCCGCCTCTGTCGGCCTCGAGCTCGGGTTCTCAGCTCTTATTGGCTGACCTCTCGCTAATACAGTTAATGTGACGTCAGGCCACGATTTAATGTCCATATTTGACCCTGATCGATTGGAGCCGTCCACCTTTGGGCCGTGTTTGGACCCCGGAACAGACCCCCACCCCGCACCCCTTCATGTCAACATATTCCTGTTATAGATGGAAATACAACTCAGAGAGTTTTCTGAGATAATGTGACCGGAATGTCACTCTAAAAAGAAACATCCGAGTAACAATATGAATAATTATGATAATACTTTTTTTAGTAGCCCAATCAAAATGATTTCAAAACGCATATGTTATCCCAAAAGTACACCTTGACTGTCTCACCTGGGACAGGTTATACCTTCAGGTGACAGGGTTTGATATCAGCAGCGGACAGGCCTCCCTTCAGGGGTTTGCTTTCAGACCAGACCCAGAGCCATGTACCGGCCAATGATGGCGGGATGGTGTTGTCAACAGTGCACCAGCAGCACCAGCAGCACCAGCAGCACCAGCAGCACCAGCAGCACCAGCAGCACCAGCAGCACCAGCAGCATGGCTTCTTCTTTATTGGACGTTACATCGTACAGAAATTGGTTTGTTTGTTTGTTTCGACTCTTGGGCGCAACACGAACGCACCACCACTTTGGAGTTTTTGGACATTTTGGACACCGTCATTAATGAGCATCCCTTCACACACACACACACACACACACACACACACACACACACACACACACACACACACACACACACACACACACACACACACACACACACACACACACACACACACACACAGTCTCTGGCTGAGTTTAAATATGAATGCTGGTACTGGAGTGATTTTATTGCATGGTCCCCGGGTCTCCTCTAGTCGCTGTCCGACTTGTCCTCCTTGGCCCCGGCGTGGTTGTACAGTCCCTGCGCCATGAGGTGCAGCGCCAGAGCGTTTTTATTCCCGGTGGCTTTCTTGATTTTGGCCCGTTTGTTCTGGAACCAGATCTTGATCTGCGACTCGTTGAGGCCCAGCTCCCCGGCCAGGGCCTGCCGCCGCTGCTCCGTCAGGTACCGGTTCCCCTGGAACTCCGTCTTCAGCCGCTGCAGCTGCTCCGCCGTGAAGGCCGTGCGAGGCCGCTTGTCCTCCGGGCTGGGGGTCAGGGCCTTCTTTGGTTTGCGGGATCTGGGCCCTTGAGGTGTAAAGTTCAGTTAATATTTTTCACATTTAAAAATCACAGGTGTTTTATTAAAGTGTGAGCTGGTCCCGTGAAAACAGAGTGCTCCATGAACGCGTCCCTGCACCACCCGGAGAGAAAGGCTCTCAGCAGGTGGAGAAACATGTTCAGTATTATTAAGTCCCTGCTATGAAACGAACTATTTGAATGTAGCATATATATTAGGCCTACCTTTGTTTGGAACGGAATGGTGACTTTGGGGCATAAGGAACTACACGCTTTGGGGAAAATACTCGCTTTTGAGTCCGTGAATACTTTAAGTGTAATTTAAATACATAAAAAATCCACAGACACATTTAATCACAGCTGTAAGGGGGAATATGGTCTGTTATCATGTGGCTCAGGGAGGAGGGAGGACGTGCAGATGGGGGTGGGGTTAGGATGGAGGATGGGGAGTTAGGCGCCTCTTTCTCTCCCTGTTACCATAGGAACTCCATTTAAAAAAAGTACTTTCCTAAAATTAGCCATAACTCTTTTCGTTACTAATATAATATTCTGATATTTCACGATAAAGGCAAAGCGGAAATAAAGAGAAGGAACATTCTGCCTGGGCCTCGGTGCGTGAAATAAAGAAGACCTAGGCCTACATCTTTTACCATCCAACAATTGTAAGAGGTGAAATAACAGGGACATCAATGCTACATCTTTAATCAATTTATAAAACCTTTTTCACTAATTCCCACAGTTATATTTGGTTGAATAGTCCTACCCATGCAGCTCCCTGCCTCTTTGTGGTCACTTCCAAATGTCGGGCCTGGACCTCGATGGAACTTTTTTTGAGTTTCCATACAACAACACAAACTATCATTCTCACGGTTTTCGCTTCGTTTTGGGCTTTTTCCTCCCGCCCCTCCAACAGATCGCAAATCCCCTTCCTCTGCTGGGTTTCTAGTTTTGAACATTATTAATCAGTTGCATCTAAATCACGACAAAGGAAAGTCCAAGTGCACCATGCGTCCACTCAGAACATAACCCTGCCTGCGACCAGCCATACTGTGTTCATGATAAAACATGATACAACATGATGTGTGTTAAAGCGGTCCGAGCCCCCCCAGCGGCGCAGAGACAGAGGACAGAGGACAGAGGACACCGCTTCACTTCGAAGATGTTCATAAAATAGAAACGCTATCAAAAATGACTTGTTTATTTCGTTGGCGGGTTAAAGGGCTTTGAAGTTTTATTCAGCATTTCACATCGAATCTTTCTCTTTTGAGACACACGGCCCTCACTTTTTAGACCCCGCCATTGTCAAAAAAAAATATGCTAATGGTATATCAACAAAGAAGACTGATGAACAATGGCGTTAAACTTGGTTTTAGTTGGCTTCTCCATATTGTAACTTAACTTTCGACTTGTATTTAACTATAACTTCGTTTTCATGTCCCTTCCTGAAACATTAAGTCGTGTTGTCAACTTGAAGGTGATTTTATAGCAAACATTCCCATCCGAGACTTTCTCATTTGCCTTTAGAATAGTTTGTTTTATTT
The DNA here is from genome assembly GCA_902827135.1 of Harpagifer antarcticus. Lineage (NCBI taxonomy): Eukaryota > Metazoa > Chordata > Actinopteri > Perciformes > Harpagiferidae > Harpagifer > Harpagifer antarcticus. The sequence goes on along the minus strand of CADEHL010000110.1, from coordinate 2,519,825 downwards.
AAATAGGTCTCGGCTCGGTTTTTTATTATTGAAATGATTAAATAATAAGATGATTATAGTTAGGATGGTGCAATAAAAGATAAATCAATTGTTACAATTGGGGTTGAGGGTCACAAAGCTCAGAGAATAAAATGTAATTCTCTTTCTCTAAGAAGTGCTATCCTCGAGAGCTTTGAAATCGGATAAAGATATCCTGGGAGTATTTCTTCTCTGAAAAACATGTAGGCCTATCTGTTTTCAGTTGAACGGGCCTTAAACATTCCTTTCATTTATTTCAGTTCTTCTAATTTAACGAACCAGCGATATTTCCACCAACCTGCTGACGGGCGGTCTGAGTAGCGGGTACAATAAACCCAAGCCGGCCACAGCATCGGCTTGGAGGCGGGGGCCGAGCTGGCCTCCCCCCGGCCCTCTATCGCCTCCTCCCCGGCTCTCAGCTCCGGCCTTTCGGCCACAGTGTCCGGGTCCTGCTGGTCTGATTCTCCCGTCTCGTCCTGTTCCTCCTCGCCTCCCGCTCCGCGCAGCGGCGCATTTCCAGTTCTCGACTTCCTCCCTGTCTGCTCCTCTCTGCGGAGGATCACTGCCAGACTGCCCCCCTCCCGGACCAGAGTCCTGTCCTTCCTCTTTCGTCCGAAGTCCGGTCTTAAGATGTTGTCTATATAGAAGTTGGTGACCCTGTGGGCCTGCTGATGGACAGGTGGCTGCAGGAGGGGCAGGATGGCCCGGTTGGACTCCTGGCCGGAGTCCTGTGGGCGCTGCGGGTCTCTGCGAGCCTTTCCTTCCATAGTGATGGATCCGGATCCCCCTCAGCCTCTGCCTCTGGGCCCTCAACACAAAGTAACTCCTATGTGCTGTGGTCCGCTTCACTTTATTTTCGATGATTAATGATACCTTTTTTCACCGGAACACCAAACCTGGGAGAACCTGCACTAGTTCCTTTTTTTGGCACAATACTTTCTTTTGTTTTTGCTGACGCGCCGCTTAGAATAAGGACAGAAGAAAGGCATGCTCAGCTTCTAATAAAAAGCCTCATGCCAGGACTTGATGCCATATTTTTATTTACTTCAAAATCGTAAAAGAGGTGGGAAAAAAAGAATTTCTTTGCAGTCCCTGCACACTAGTTTTGATGCTTCTAGCAGGACTAAAGTGCTCTGATAAAGACGCCGCTCAAATACTTTCACTACGGAATTTGGTTTTCATTTCTGATTGGCTGATGAGGTTGTGATGACGTTATACTACGGCTCTCCTAGACACGTGCCTCGGACCAATAGAGCTGCAAAATTGGTGTCATGTGATCTTCCCGGAATTCCCTGGAGACGGAGAATAATGGTTTATGATGCATTCAGGTTACAGCGGAAATGTGTAGCCTAATTATTTAAACATTTAAAGGATTTTAGTGTTATAGTTAATGTAGATCCTAACGGAAAACAGTGTTCAGCCCATGAGCGATAGCCTATCAGCGTGTCTTATAAGATGGGTCCACACTGTCCCAGCAACACATCAGCTGCTGGGCGCCGGTGTTTGTGGGATGGACACCATTGCATTGGTAGCCTAAAAGAACCAGTTGTATTTTACAGATTGTATTTTACACTGTACATTATTTAACATTTTACATTCAGTTTTTATCTTATTCTCCTTTCAATGTAGCTTATTTCTGTATGACGTGCACATTGTGTCACTTGCACTATTACTTCATTTCAAGTTGTCCTTGTTTGTTTTGAAGTCTTTAGTGTGTTGCATGTTGCACTGCAGGTCGATCCCGGGACATCAGATTCGCATTTGCATGCTGCACCTTGAATGAAGGCTTTGCATCTTTAATTGAAATGCAGCTGAATAATATTACATGGAGCTGAACATGTGTAAAAGTCAAGTTGTAGTGAGAACCTCTGAATTCATTCATCTCATATTTATAGCAGGTTCATGCTCTGCCTGCACTCCATCATTGGACCTGTGGGCCAATAACCAGCCTGCTTCCAGGAGTGTTCAAGTCCATCTGGCGATCATAGAACCTGGGCCAAAGCACCATGCGTTTGGTTATGGTGGAGCAGTGTCCTGCAGACTGTGTGGATTAGTCATTCTGTAGGGTGCTGCTAACAGCCTGTCCGCTGGGGGGGCTCGGCTGGGGTATGTAGCCTTTAGGGAACGTTCCTATAGAACTGTGAGATGGGCTATTTTCCTCTTCTGGTTCATTTATAACAACAAGCCTGCTCCAAGCCATGTGTTTGTTTCTTAGGTCTTTGCAGTAGTGGAAAGTATACTTTATACTTTTATATATTTTGTAGGCAAATGTTGTACCTTTTACTTAATCACTTATTTACTTACCTTTACTGAATCAACAACTACATTATTATATAATATTATAGGTAAAACTACTATATAAAGTGAGACAAATAAATCCAACTAAAACCAAGAGCACCATTAAAGTGATGATCACACCCATTGACATGGTGCTTAAATGGGCCATTCTGGATCAAGTGTATTTGGATGCTAGTAGCCATACCTTTACTACAATTATGAATGCAGGACTGTACCTTGTAACTGAGTATTGTTACACTGCAGTATAATTATATAGATTATATAATAATAAACTATATAAATTACATAATCTGAGGACTTTCTATTCGTCGCGTGCAAGCATGGGCCAATAAATCATTTGTCTTTGGATCAGGCGAACAGGATTTCGCTTCAGTTCGCTCACACCCGCGCGAAATGAGTCGCCCCGCTCACACACACACACACACACACACACACACACACACACACACACACACACACACACACACACACACACACACTCTCTCTTTTTAGGCTACATCGTTTAAAAAACACTTCTGTTTCACGTTCATATGCAGAAAAAAATATGACTGTATTAGTGGCGACTGAATGTAATAAATAGGAAATAAAAACAATTATACTAATATGTATTATTCATATCGGACTCTGCGTCTGCGGTAAACAACAGCTGCACATTCTGAGGACTGTAACACATGAGCTGATTGCATGCTGAATTCAAAATCATAATCTGCAAAGTAACCATTAACATACCGGGGTTGAAATGTTTTTTAAAGTTAAAAGTCTCAAAATGTAAATAGTCAAAAATGACAATGCAGTTTAGAGTTGATGTTTTTATGAGGCCGAGAGAGTTCAGGATTAATGGTCGCATGCATGAAGGAAGAATCATCATATAAGGAGAAATATGTCATATATTGATTCTGCCAAATGACCAATTACTAAAACCTCTGTTGGGGGGCCTCACCGGGGTCTCTGCCGTTATTCACAATATTTGAAATACTAGCACTGCAGGTGCATTTAGATGAGGGCTCAAATCAAATTGCTAAAGAAAGCTTAATGATTTATTTTGTAACCCTAATTGAAAGCCGCTGACCATGGGGACTTCAATATATTTCACTCAACCTTCCTTTTTAAAAAAAAACCATTTGTTCGATTAGTTGTAACAGATAACAACATGTGCTGTTGAAGAAGCTCATTTAAAAAGTGTTCGTTCATGTGATTGAACCTTCAACGAAAAACAGAAACGCGGATGAAAATGTCACAAATGTGCCTAATTTCCAATTTAAACAAAGGACATACATCTATGACAAAAACGAGATTAAGAAAGCCAAATCCATCAAAACACTTAAGTAGTATTTTTCTTACTATTGCACTTCCAACTGTTACACAGAGAGTTCAGGGGTGACACAGTTATGAGTATTTAATGCGGTACGCGTAACACATGAGGGACACAACGGCCCGCTCTCTATATGCCGCTCTCCTGTTCGATTTCCGTGTTTACCTATGTAGGCTACTATTAGTAGGCCTACGCAATCTTAATAGTAACGTATTGTTATTTAATGTATACAATGTTGCACATTATGTGGATTGGAAACGTAAGCGATATCAGGCCCGTTATGGTTTATTGTATTCACTTAAAAGAGCGGTTTCTGTGCTAATGCTGACTGAAGGAGAATGATCTGAAAAAATAGAAATCATTAATAATAGAGGAAGACCGAGAGCTGCGCTGCGTTCTGAGATTCTCCTGGTTCTCTCAATTGTCTGTGACGGGAACCGGAGTGTTGCCTTCACTGTCCGGCCGCGCTGCGTATTACACAGCCGACTCTTTAATCTAAGTCATGCATCCTGTGAATACCTGAGGACTTTAAGGGATTTTTAGAAAGGTGTTGCACATAAGCTGACGTTAATGATTTCAGTTTATGATTTCAGCTTTAATAAGTGTTATACGTGTTATGCACTAGTTTTGATAATGCTATAAATACTGCATGGTATACCCTTCCATTATTAAATTAATGGAAGGATGCAAGAGCATTAGAACCAGACAGTAAAGGAACACGTGCTGCTTCTGTCTGATCCTGTGTCGCTGAGAGAATCCTTTCAAATCACACCAGATTTGAACTTTCAATCTGACCCACAGATCAGTATTTAGTAAAAAACAGTTCATCATGACTAACATATCAGAGCATTTCTGAAGAACATAAGTGCAGGCAGAAGGATGGAGAGAAATGTCAGATGAGTGCAGACTTTTAACGCTACAGTCGTGAGAACACAGGTCCTGACCTGCAGAGCCTCATCCTCCTCGACATATCTCTAATAACAATTTCCATTTCCATATCACAGCCTGAATGTGCAGTGAGGGGGGGGGGGGGGGGGGGGGGGGGAGTGCAGGCTTTGTGCCTCTGAATGCTGCTGTCTCCACATTGTGTTGGTGCCCAGATGTGAGATGAGCCGAGAGACAAAGCTGAGGTCAGCTGGGACCATCAGCTTCCTGTCCGCTTTACAAAACGGGGGGGGGGGGGGGCGAGGGGGGCCCGGAGGTTATGGGACACTTCCTCTTCCACTCTGTCTGCCTGTGTATGCATGGAGGGAATTAGTGCAGGGACACATTCTGGCTCTATCGGCAAAGGGACATGAAGAAGCCGGCTGACCTGTGACCAGCAGATCATCCAGAGAAGATCAGAGCCCAGATCAGCATGTCCCAGAGCAGTAGAGCTCAGATCAGCAGATCCCATATCAGCAGATCCCAGAGCAGCAGAACCCAGATCAGCAGACCCCAGATCAGCAGATCCCATATCAGCAGATCCCAGATCAGCAGAACCCAGATCAGCAGAGCCCAGATCAGCAGATCCCAGATCAGCAGATCCCAGATCAGCAGAACCCAGATCAGCAGAGCCCAGATCAGCAGATCCCATATCAGCAGATCCCAGAGGAGCAGAACCCAGAGCAGCAGAACCCAGATCAGCAGATCCCAGAGCAGCAGATCCCAGAGCAGCAGAACCCAGATCAGCAAGCCCAGATCAACATGCCCAGATCAGCAGATCCCAGAGCAGCTCTTTAGAAGAAATGCAACAATAGCTGTCAATCTTTACTTCCTCTCCGGCCTGGAGCTCAGGGCTGTCACTTTCTCCAGTTGTTTCCCTCTTCATCTGTCTTCCTGCAGTAATGAGGCCATGTGTCTGTGTGTCTGTGACTCTGTGACCCTGTGACTCTGTGACTCTGTGACTCTGTGACCCTGTGACTCTGTGACTCTGTGACTCTGTGACTCTGTGACTCTGTGACTCTGTGACCCTGTGACCCTGTGACTCTGTGACCCTGTGACTCTGTGACTCTGTGTCTCTGTGACTCTGTGTCTCTGTGACTATGTGACTCTGTGTCTCTGTATCTCTCTCTCTCTCTCTGTGTGTGTGTGTGGTGTGGTGTGTGTGTGGTGTGTGTGTGTGTGTGTGTGTGTGTGTGTGTGTGTGTGACGCAGTTGCAGCATGGACTATGCCCGGCTGAGCCGCAAACATGGTTTTAAAATGTCTCCGATGGTGGAGGAGTGCAGCCTGGCTGTGGGGGCCATAATGGGGCACAGCAGCATCAGATCTGCGGCTCGGATGGACGGCAGGGTGGTGATATTTGTGGACACGGAAGAGAAAGCAAACCGGGTAGTGGAGACCGGGATCGTTGTTAATGAAACGTTCATTTCCGTGTCTCCACTACCTACCCCTGCTGATAACTATTATGGAAAGCCCAAAGTGCCATAATACGCACGTATGTTTCACCCGTTCTTTTGTAAAAACGGCCGAACATACGGACCTACGCGAAAATATGGGCGAATATACGCACAAACATACACTATAAACATATACCCATAAACATATGTTTAGGGCAGTGGTTCTCAAAGTGGGGGGCGCGCCGACGTTTTGATGTAAACAATTATTTCCAAGGCACACGTTTATATGATCATTATAGTTATAAAAGAATAAGAGAATAAATGAAAAACAGGTATGAAATATATGACAGTAAAAAAAGAATAAAGTTTAAAAGGGTGATTTGTAAAATATCCATAAAGAAAAAGTAAATCTGTTAACAGTTCTGTTTCAAATGGATGTTGAGAGAGGTATCCATAGATCTCTTAATGTTGCTCTCAAAGTGCACCAGATTGATGCTTTTAACTTCAATATTTAGAAATAAATCTTCCCGGGGGAGCATGCCCCCGGACCCCCCTATGTTAGGTCCACACACAACCTATAAAAATAGCACTTGACCCCTGCGTACACCTATATGCCATGAGCTGATTATCGAGTCTTCATTGTAACTGTCACACTGTGTGTGCGTGGGGATTGTTGCAGTAGAACATTCCTCTGTAGCACCCGGTACATTAATGGGAAACCCTAAATGTTTGAGCACCCTCTATTTTTTTCTCCAAAGGGGGGGCCTGACAGAAAAAGTTTGAGAACCACTGGTTTAGGGTTAGGGTGCTGGGTGCTGTTTATGTCCCTCTTGTTTTTATATATATATATATAAAAAAAATTATCCAACGATTTACAGACCACTCTTTCCCCATGTAAGTCAATGGGAAAAAGTGTTTCCGGGCCTGGCAACCAAACGGAAGTGTAGTACCACCGTTTGGCCACCACGAATATTTTCATCTGAGTCCGGCGCACTTCCTGGGGGCTTGATCATACCTCATTCACACCAACGGTGTTTCAGGGCCGGTTCGGAGCTTGAAAAGCACCGGGTTTTCCTGTTCACACCGCAGCGGGGCAGCCTCTTAGCTCCGGAATCCGGTTCGTTTCAAACACCAAAAAATTGTCTGGCTAGAGCAAAAGCACCGCATACGTCACGCTTACGTCGAGGCGTGGGCAGGGGGAATCGGAATCATCGTTGAAGTTGATGATTACGATTGTAAAGCAGTTTTGAATGTAGCGTGTAACAACTGTAAAGTTGGTACTGAAGTCGTCCCATTTCTTCCATTTTGTTTCGACAGAGCAAATCCAAAACGAATAGCGCTTCAACACAATCGGCCATTGTTGTTGTTGTCGGTGTGAGCTGTGAGGGGTTTCCGCGCGGTTTGGCTTTATGAAGCAGGCACGCAAACGGTTACGTCATGATGCAAACGATGACGCAATGACACAGCACCAGTCGGACTCTGAGCGGTGTGAAAAGAGCCGGAGCTAAACCGAAGAACCGGTTCTGAACCTGAAAAGCTCTAGCACGGAGCTTGAACCGGAGTTGCGTTGGTGTGAATGAGGTATCAGTGTACAACAGAGCCAGGTTAAAGTGAGTACAGTCAATCGGGTTGTGTGTGTTATCACTGTATTATATACTGTAGATCAGTGGTAACCAAGCTTTTCAAGCCCAAGATCACTTTTTATTCCAAAATGTAAACCGAGATCTACCAATCCGATATCTTCCAAAAAACCCACTTAGGAGTAAGACTATTCATCGTCATGTTTATTTTTGCAATCAATTTATGTTACAACAGGCTCAATGTACATGTAAAGATGCACACAAAGAAAGACACAGTTATGCACAGTTTTCTGTGCAATGTACAATATTCATATTTACGGTAGGCATATCTGTTCAATACAAACTATTAATACTTACAGTATCTGTTCAATGTACTATATTTAGTTTCTCTGTTCAATTAGTAATATTCACATGTACAGATATTAGCCTACAGTTCAATGTAATCCATATTAAGTTTCTCTGTTCAAATCAAATCAAATCAAGTTTTATTTATATAGCACATTTATAAACGATTTTTGGTGGAGCCAAAGTGCTGTACATATAATAAAAATAGCCTACAGTAGAGACACTTTACAACAAATACAACAGCACAGATTGTTCAGAATATCAGTATGAGAAAAACGACACCCTCTGTCCTTAGACCCTCTGTCCTTAGACCCTCACATCGTACAAGGAAACACTTCCAGAGAAAACTCACAGTTTAAAGGGAACATGGGAGAAACCTCCGGGAGAGCAACAGAGGAGGGATCCCTCTCCCAGGACGGACAGACGTGCAATAGGTGCCGTGTGTAAATTGTTCAATGCACAATATATTTTCAATGCTCAAGTTGCTCTATCAGCCTGCCTTTAATGAGACTGCTGTGACTGCACATTATCTGTAAGCCTTTTGAAATCTAGCTGATAGTTAGTGATTGCCAGCCGGAGGCAGTCAGTAAGATGTGCGTCAGTCATACGAGTTCTATACTTGGATTTAATTATTTTCATTTGTGAAAAGGCCGTTTCACATAAGTGTGTGGAGCCAAAGTAGGCCTTCAGTTTAAGCGCACATGACACAATCAGTGGATACCTCTCTCTACTCACGAGTGACCAAAAGTCCTGATCTCTTGCTCTGGCCTTCAATTCAATGTCGCTTTGCATTTCAATGATCTCCATGTCAACATCCATAGGTAATGTAAACACCTCCTGCATTTTAGCTGACAGCTGTTCAATGTCAACGCTGAGGAAAGGGTTTGATACAAAACCAACTACTTGTCCCATGTCTTGTAGCTCCACAAATCGAGCACCAAATTCTGATGTCAGTTTGTTCAAATGGGCGCAGAATTGTTCAGGATGGAAAGCAGTTTTGTCTGTGAGGTTTTGTGACACCTTTTCAAGATTTGGGAAGTGTGTCAGCCTTGCATGTCTTAACTGAGTGGTCCACAAACTGAACTTCACTTTGAATGCCTCCACTGCGCTAATCATGTGACCAAGCTCTCGGTCTTTCCCTTGCAATTCTCGGTTAAGGTCATTGAGTTTTGCAATCAGATCAGTAAGGAACCCCAAGTCCAATAACCAAGTATCGTCGGACAGCTGCTCATACTCCTCGTTCCTCGACTTCAGAAAACTGATGATCTCTGGCAGCAAATCCAGAAAACGCTGGAGCACCTTGCCCCGACTGAGCCACCTTACATCTGCGTGAAGGATCAAATCTCCATACACAGAGTCCAGCTCGTCCAATAAAGACTTAAATAGCCGGTGCTGGAGAGCTTTTGCGCGAATTGAGTTGACAATCTTAACAACAACATTCATTACATGTGACATGTCAATTGTTTTAGCTGCCAATGCCTGTTGACGTATCACACAGTGATAGTTTACAAATGGTGGAAAGTCTTGGTCTTTTCTGCACAGCGCAACAAATCCTGAACGAACACCGAGCATCGCTGGTGCCCCATCGGTTGTGAAGGACACTATTTTATGAATGGGAATCTTGTACTCATGAACATAGTCCTTGAATGTCTTGTACACATCCTCACCCCTGGTTCTTTCTTTCAATGGGATGAGTGCAAGAAAGGCCTCCTTCACAGTAACATCCGTGAAAACCATTCGGACAAACACACCTAGCTGGGCTGTGTCTGTGGCATCGGTAGACTCGTCAAATTGAACTGAAAAGTATTCCGAGAGAGACAAGTCTTTTAATACTGGCTGGGATACATCTTCGGACAATGACTTGACTCTTCTGGCTACAGTAGGTGCACCAAGTGGTACACTTTTTATCCTTGCTTTTATGTCCTCTTTGTTTCTGAAATCCGCAAACAAGACATCAGCTGTGGCGCTCATTGCTTCTTTAATCATCTCACCATCCGTAAATGGTTTTTTGTGCTGAGCCAAAATGGCTAATCCGGAGGACGTTTCTGGAGCTGCATTGCTCTTTGCTGTAGGCGCGATGAAAAGCGACTGCTGTGCTTTTAGTCCTCTTTTCAGTTCATCAATTATTTTGGTTCTTAATGCGCTGTTGAGTGGATATGAGTCTTTGAATTTACCATGGGTGCTCGCATGATAGCGCTCCAGGTTGCCCCGTTTCGCCAAGGCTACCGCCTGTTGGCATATGAGGCATATAGTCTTCTCTTTCGCTGATGTGAAAAGAAATTCATGCTCCCATTCCGGGTGGAAATAATACGTTTTTGATTTCTTTTTCCCTCAGCCATATCGATGTTGGTTAAAGATTAGCAGAACTTGGTACAGTTTAAGTTACTCCTCAAGATGACCGATAAGATACGATTTTTAACCCCACCCACAATTGCATGCAGCAATTCATAGACGTCAACCCAAGCCCCCAGGAAGTGCGGAGTCTGATGAGAATATTCGTGCTGGTCAAACGGCGGTACTACACTTCCTTTAGGTTGCTGGGCCCGGAAACACTTTTTCCCATTGACTTACATTGGGAAAGAGTGGTCTGTAACTCGTTGGATAATTTTTTTTAAACTAAATAAACTACCCAGTATGAACACAATATGTGCTAATAACGTTATTCTGAGAGTTATTTCCCTCGGCATTATGAACGCGCATGTAACCCACGGGACCGCGCCGCCCGGCACGTTCATGTTACGTGTTCAGCACTACATGCGTTCATCTTTACCCATGGATGCACAATAAGAACGGACCATATCGCCTTACTGCCCACGGAGCTGTAATAATGGATATATTGCACATGTTTGCTGTAATTCATCATTTGTAAAATATTATACTACATGGGCTGTATGATGTAAATCTTGTACCGTAAATGTTGTATTAAATAAAGTTAATATTACCGACGTTAGATTAACGTCCCTGTAGCTTCTTATTGCACTTGCAATTGTTTTAGTTACTTGTGGGTTACTTAACATGAATAATCATAGTTACTATCCTTTTACTCCCACATTTAAAAAAGAAATAGGCTATTGTTATTTTAACTCCACCACAGTAATCCATCATCAGCTTTACTTTTTAGATAAAGTTTGAACTCACAATTGATCATAACAGGCTTCAACATATACATTTGTATATATTATCAAGTGGTTTCATGTACAACCCACACAAGTATCATGCTAACTGAAGCTCTGTTGCTTGGATATCACTAGATCCTGATGTCAGCGTAATATAAAAGTACATAACGATTGATGTGTAACCATAGTGTGTAACTTAGCATAATTTACTAGCTAGCCACTAGCTGCTAACTGCCGCCTCGTTAATATAAATCCAGTACCATGCTGTCATGAACGCGCGGTGCTGTTACGTGTACGCAAATTCACGTGCTTAATGTGAACGAGCCTTTTGGGCAGCGTGGTTAAAGTTGCGCATGCTCTATGAGTGCACATACGGGTACTTCTCAGGCATGCCGGGTAATCTGTGACGTTTCGCTCTCTCAAAAGTTGGGCCATTTTGTCATCATGCGCCATTGAGCAACTCTCATAGGAATGAATGAGGCCCCGCCTCCCACGCTGTATCCAGTTCTTATTATACATCCATGCGTCAACCAAGCGGCAAACTCTGGGGAACATCCGGGACGCCAATACGGAAGCGCCACACACTGCAGTTCATACATGGGCCGCTAGGGACTGGCTGCAGAAAGGAGCAATTTCCATAGACCCCCATGTTAAAATGCCCAACTTTACAGCAGAAAAAAACATGTTTCTACCCATAGATGCAATAAATATTATTATCGATATAGTTAGATTCCACCTTCATGATTATGAATCTGTGAGTGAATTGTTTTCTAACACGACCCTTTTATTTATATTAGGTCTTAAAGTGTTTGCATAGATTAGGGCGTGGTCACTTTGATGGACACGTACATGCCTCACTGTCAGCTAACAGCAACTTGTCCACCCTGCTAGACTACAACCATAGAGGCTACAACGTTAGTTAGTCATAGTACTGTACTTGACCCTTTAGCTTTAGCCGTGTTCGTGGTGATTGTGCCTTTTAGGGAATATTGTTACAAATACCAGACAATTAAAATGTCGTGCTGTGCGCTTGAATGTCCTAACAGAACTTCCAAGAAGTCTAAAATGATAATATTATACATGTTAACCCCGTTCGCAGGTGTTTGTGTGCTTGGTAGCTTAGCTTGTTACTTATTAGCCAGCTAAGGACGTAACCTTTTATGCACACATATACATTTTAGTTTATGATTCAGCCTTGGGTAAGACTTTTATAGTCTATGGCTATGACGCCCATAATGCTAAACGGGAGCAAATGTTAATAGGGGACCCAATTATCCCAGTGGTGGCCGCCGGAGCTAACGGAGCCGCAGGGGGCTAGCTCCAGCCGGCGTCCCGGAGCTAGCCCACTGCGGCTCCGTTAAGTCCGGGCGGTGGAGTCCGTCGTTATAACTGGAGATCAAGGAATGCAGCGAAACGCAGACTTGGTTTGCCTGCTGTCGTATTAGCTAAATAAGTTATGTGGAATAAGGCTTATTAAGCTGAACATCGCCACAATTGTTCTGCTATGTATCGGTACTTCTTTTCTTAACGTGTGATTGACAACCATTAAGAATAACAAGATATAGCTAATTCTCTTGCAGATTGTCTCATTTGATTATGAATGTAACGTTTATATAGTGGAACTACACTGTTAGCAGTAACTTGGTATGCATGTATTTCATGTTCGCTTAGCTTCTTAGCCTGAGCTAGCTCTGTTTACTTCCAGTTCAGAGGCAGCAGGTCCCGCCTCGGCTCCGCCTCTTTGCCCTTATTTGGAGCAGGCGGGATTAGACTCTGACGTTGCTGTCAAGCCATTAGTGGCCGTCTCCGCCTACTAAGGGCTTCTCTGCAACTCTGCAGAATCCTATGGGTGACGTCACGGACACTACGTCCATTTGGAGTTTGTAAAATGACCTGTGCGTGATTCAAAACAACAAACCAGAGCTAGGTCTAAAAAGTTTGTTTAAACAACCAACCAACTAGAGCATGAACATTTTCTTTTTTTTTTGGAAAATATTTTTACTTTGGAAAATATTATTATTATTTTTTTTAAATGCTAGGGATCGACAGTGAATGCTTTGAAGATCGACCAGTCGATCCCGATCGACCTGTTGGTTACCCCTGCTGTAAATGAAGAAGGCTTTAATCCAGGCATGGGCAAACTAAGGCCCGCGGGCCAAATACGGCCCTTTGGGCTTTTTAATCCGGCCTGCCGAATATTGGTACAGAATTGTCCAAATGATAGTAAAGACCGCATTCATTTTGCCTTTTTCCTGCAATACCCGGCATTTCAGTTGATCCCACTAGATGGCGCACTCTAGACACAAATTACCTTTGCTGGAGTCGGCAACCCGCAAGATCTAAGAACCAAATACGTCACGCTTACATTGGAGGGGGTCAAGATTAACCTGAGCAATAACAGTTCACGGTTAGTTCAGTACAGCGAATACAAGTTGTAACAAGCAGTAGCGCTGAGCAAAGTGACTAGAACGCGATCACACACTTATAAAAAACACTTATATAAAGGCAACACTAACCAGCTTAGTGTGATTCAATCAATCAATCAATCAATCAATGTTTATTTATATAGCTCAATATCACAAATGTTATATTTGTCTCAGTGGACTTCAAAGTTTGTACAAGATTCTGTTTATTTTGTGTAGAAAACGGTTTATTTCACAATATGATAGCAACAAGTATTCGAGATAGTCTGATTAGCTTCGGTTGCTATGCTAACATCACCTGTAGAATGCCAGAGAACAGCGTTGTGATGCCAAACAGCGTCAATTCATAATGAAACACATTCACTGATGGGGAAGGGGGATATTTTTCAGCTGCTTGTGTGACAGTCAGACAGTGAAGACTTTACAACTAATCCCGCTGAACCACATTAATAAACAATGCACCACGTCACTCTGGAGAAAGGTATAAGGTTGGATAAGTAGTTCTTTAATTTAATCTGGCTTCGTATGATTAAAAACTACCCAACGCAGTCCTCTATTGATGTTGTTGTGAGCGGTGTTGCGGAGAAAATCGGCGACGTAAAACGCTGTGTGGGTCATAAGAAGGCACGTAAACGGTTACGTCATGACGCAAACGATGACGCAATAACTCACCTTTGAACCTAATTCACCTTTGAACCTGCATATGTAACAATAATATGACCATTATTATTTTCGCTCTATATAAATGATTTACCATCTGTATGTCCAGACACAAACATCTAAATGCATGCAGATTACACTGTAATATATGTACATGGAAGCAATATGACACAAGTGGCCAATGAACTGACAAACACCATGGTTCATGAAACAACTTGGTTTGCAACTAAACATTTGTAAAACAGTATGCATCTTCTTCACCAAAACAAAGTCCTCTTGTGTTGCGCCAGATGTTTTTGTGTCAGGGGAGAGGCTGCAGGTGGTGTCACAATACAAGTACCTTGGAGTCATGATTGATTCAACACTCAATTTCAAGGCTCAAGTTAAAAAAAATATGTAATAGGGTCAAATTTCGAATTTTAGGTTCACCAGAGATTACATGTCAATTGAGGCATCTCTGATGTACACACACTCTATGGTTCTCTCACACATCACCTACTGTTTAACTACCTGGTCACATGCCAGTACAACAACATTAAAACCACTGGAGTCATTGTACAAACAAACACTCAAAATACTGGACAAAAAATCAGTTTTTTCGCATCACTGCCCAACACTCCAGAAATACAATTTGCTAAACTGGGAAAATCTCATTAAACAAATGCTTGCCTTTTTTACAAGATTGTCAACGGCCTTACCTCACCTCCTCTTAGACTGTTTATTAACATACGCACAAGTGCAACTTTCAAAAGACCTCATGAAAAAAACAAAAAGAAGTGAGGATACCCGGCCCGGAGGAAGCCCGGGGTCCCTTTCTGGAGCCAGGCCCAGAAGGAGGACTTGTCGGCGAGAGTCTGGTGGCCGGGCTTGCCACGGAGCCCGGCCGGGCCCAGCCCGAAAAGGGGCTCCTGAAGGGGACTCTTTAGTCTTGCTGGGAGACTTCAACGCACATGTGGGCAATGATGGAGACACTTGGAGGGGCGTGATTGGGAGGAACGGCCCCCCTGATCTGAACCGGAGTGGTGGTTTGTTACTGGACTTCTGTGCTAGTCATGGATTGGCCATAACAAACACCATGTTCGAACATAAGGATGCTCATAAGTGTACGTGGTACCAGAGCACCCTAGGCAGAAGGTCCATGATCGATTTCGTTATCGTATCATCGGACCTGAGGCCGTATGTTTTGGACACTCGGGTAAAGAGAGGGGCGGAGTTGTCAACTGATCACCATCTGGTGGTGAGTTGGGTCGAGTGGCGGGGAAAGCCTCTGGATAGACCTGGTAAGCCCAAACGTGTAGTTCGGATGAACTGGGAACGTCTGGAGGAGGCCCAGGTTCAGGAGGCCTTCAACTCACACCTCCGGCGGAGCTTTTCAGGCATTCCTGTAGAGGTTGGGGACATTGAACCAGAGAGGTCGGTGTTCAAAGCCTCTATTGCCGAAGCCGCGGCGGGGAGCTGTGGTCTCAAGGTCCTAGGTGCCTCAAGGGGCGGTAACCCTCGAACCTCCTGGTGGACACCGGTGGTCAGGGAAGCCGTCCGAGGCCTTCAGGGATTTGTTATCCCGGGGGACTCCCGAGGCAGTGGCAAGGTAACGACAGGCCCGAAGGGCAGCAGCCTCATCCGTGGCCGAGGCAAAGCAGCGGGTGTGGGAGAAGTTCGGAGAAGACATGGAGAAGGACTTTTGGGCGGCACCAAAGTTGTTCTGGAAAACTGTCAGGAGGGGGAAGCAGGGAACCATCCAAGCTGTGTACAGTAAGGATGGGACGTTGTTGACCTCAACTGATGGAGTGTTAGGGCGTTGGAAGGAACACTTTGAGGAACTCCTGAACCCGACAACTCCGCCCTCTATGTTAGAGGCAGAGCTGGAGTATGACGGGGGATCAACACCAATCTCCCGGGGGGAGGTCACTGAGGTTGTTAAACAACTCCACAGTGGCAAAGCCCCGGGGGTGGATGAGATCCGCCCAGAAATGCTGAAGGCTCTGGGTGTTGAGGGACTGTCATGGTTGACACGTCTCATCAACATTGCGTGGAAGTCGGAAAGAGTACCGAAGGAGTGGCAGACCGGGGTGGTGGTTCCCCTTTTTAAAAAGGGGGACCAGAGGGTGTGTGCCAATTACAGAGGCATCACACTACTCAGCCTCCCCGGGAAGTTTACTCTAAGGTACTCGAAAGGAGGGTCAGGCCGATTGTCGAACCTCAGATTGAGGAGGAACAATGCGGATTCCGTCCTGGTCGTGGAACGACGGATCAGCTTTTTACTCTCGCAAGGATCCTGGAGGGGGCCTGGGAGTACGCTTATCCGGTCTACATGTGTTTTGTGGAGGTTTCATCCCCAAGTCCCACACAGTGGAGGAAAGAGTAAAGGGCAGACTGCTGGTGGTGAAAGCTAACTATGAGCTTCTTCATCTGGTTTTTATCAACGTATACGCTTCTAACTCAGGTCCTGCCAGAGTTCAGGTTTAAAGGAGCTCAGCGCTGTTTTAAGAGGGTGTGAATCAGAAGAGTTTTTATTTTTAGGGTGAGATTTTAACTGCACACAGGATGACGAGCTAGATAGGAACCATAGGGAACCTCATGCTGCATCCAAAAGAGCCATGACACAGTTCATAGCAACACATAGTCTGTCAGACATCTGGAGAGAGCATCACACACAGACAGCACACATGGGTCCACACGAGGGAGAGCCTTTCATCAATGGCTGGCTGGACAGCTTTTATTGTTTGAAGCACCATTTGAATGTTTTTAGAAAGTGCTGTATTGCCCGTTGCTTTCTCTGACCACTCCCTTGTGTTGTGTGATGCTTTTATTGCCAACATAAAAAGCAAATCTGCGTATTGGCATTTTAACACTGCTCTGCTTTTAGATACACATCTTAGAGAGGTTTTTATTTATTTTTGGAAAGGTCTTAGAGAAAGGAAGGGGGATTTGAACTCTTTGAAGCAGTGGTGGGATTGTGGGAAAGCCGACATCAAGCAGCTTTGTCTTCATTTCAAACCTTTATTTAACCAGATTGGTCCCATTGAGATCATAGATGTCTTTTTCAAGGGAGACCTGCAGCATATAGGTTCCACATGAAACATAAAACAATAGAGGACATCATACATTATATTTACAGGATACATTTACATAGTTATAGACTTTTACAAGTGCCCATAGTATCAAGGAGCATTTCATTTAGCCTAGCTTTAAAAACATGCAGAGGAATGAGATTGCTCAGTTTCAATTCTTGCTGAAGATTGTTCCAAGCAAGTGGAGCTGCGCACATAAAAGCTGTCTTACCTAAGACAGTCCTTGCTCTTGGCACATCTAACAAGACTACATCATGTGATCTCAGACAATAGCTGCTTGCAACTCTCTGTGTTATCAGAGAGCAGATATAATACGGGAGTTTACCCAACAAAGCTTTATAAATAAACGTGTACCAATGACTGAGCCTCTTTACAGTAAGTGAGGGTAGACCTGCCTTGGCATACAGGGTACAGTGATGAGTAAGTGCTTTACAGTTAGTGACACATCTCAGTGCGCTGTGATAGTCTTCAGCACTCTCCATGTTGTTCTCTGTTTCTTATATTGTTGGTCCTGGCTACAAGAAACAGAATGCAGGGAAGTGGGAACTGTTGAATTGTATTGTGGGGCAGGCAAAAATGTCGATCTACAAAAGCAGGAAAAACAAAGTGAACAGTACAGCAGGTCAGCAACTCACTAACATGTTTTGATCTTTAGTAAAAGCAAGAGTGAGTGTAGCTTTTAGATTTCACTGTCTGGTGAGTAACTCTGTCTCTGTGTCTCTGCTGTGGTTAGAGGCCTTTAGCAGGCTGACTGTTCTCTAATCCTCGTGCTGAAAGCAGCCCGGGTGCCACAGTGCCGGGGGCCACAGCGTGGACCCCGGGCTGTGTACCCCGGGTTGTGGACCCCGGGCTGTGGACTCCGGGCTGTGGACCCCGGGCTGTGGACTCCGGGCTGTGGACCCCGGGCTGTGGACCCCGGGCTGTGGAATCCGGGCTGTGGACCCTCCGGGCTGTGGAATCCGGGCTGTGGACCCTCCGGGCTGTGGAATCCGGGCTGTGGACCCCGGGCTGTGGAATCCGGGCTGTGGACCCCGGGCTGTGGAATCCGGGCTGTGGACCCTCCGGGCTGTGGAATCCGGGCTGTGGACCCCGGGCTGTGGAATCCGGGCTGTGGACCCCGGGCTGCAGCACGGTCCTGCATGAGTTCACAGCAGAGCCAACTGACAAAGGAAGTTTTGCTCCATCGCTTTTTATTTGAAAAGGCCTCCCTAACTGAAGAAGGCCGGATGCAGCAGGAGGAGAGCAGGGGGTCTTTGAAGTTAAGGAAAGGCTTGTTAGAACAAGGATATCAAATCTGTTTGTTGTTTAGTCCCGATGTGTCCTGAAGGTACAGGGCAGAACCCTTTATTGTGCGCTGACAGATTACTGTTGCAATTTTATTTTTACCTCACTTTTGTTGCATTTATATTTCTCTTGTAAGTTTAAAAACATTTACATTATTAGAATGACTCCTGCTACCTTGCTGAACACTCTTTGAATAAGAAGAATATTTAAATATTCAAGAAGTTAAACTGGAAACAAGATGTCTCATGGTACCCTGAAGAGCCCATGAAGAGAGATTTAGGGAACACAGAGGAGCCTCCCTGCACCAGCTCAGTGCAGTGAAGGCACCACCTCAGTAAAGAACACAGTGAACACATGATGTGTTTGATGTCCACATTATAGCGTCTGGACATTGGAGCAGTGGACCTTGATGTTATTTTTAGAACTGCAACCCGATCAGTGTTCTCTGCTTATTTCAGTAACTTTTCACTTACCTTCAGGTGAGGGGGGCGTGTTCCTGAGCAGTTCAAAACCTACTTTATACTTCCTGCACTTAATTATAGTTCTTATCTGTTAGGTTTGTGTATTTTTTTAAATTGTGCATTTTAGAAGGCCTCACGAAATACTTGAATGTAAATTAAAATGTAAATGTGAAGGGATGTGTGTAATGTGGTGATTGACATTATTCACCCACGGATCTATGGGTTGGGGTATTGTTCCGCATGGACATTTATATTTTGATCCAATCAGTATATTGGTATATTTACACCATAACGGTGCACAGCTGATAGAAAGGGACACCTGGTGGTTAAAGCACGTTATTGAAATGTATTATTTTTATTATTAGATATTAATAGGAGACACAGACAGACAAACTAATAAGGCTTTATTTAAACATTAAAGAATACTTTAGGTTAAGGTCTTATTTTGAATAAGAAAAAAGCTTTGGGGGTATAAATATTAAGCCTGACAAAGTACTAATATATTGCTTTCCTGCAATGTTAACTATGTTGAAGCACTTATTTTAACTGATATTGTACATAATGTATTATACTCTTATAAGATGTATGTAGATAGAATAAGAAATGTGCAGAATGTGACAATTTAATGGTGGAGGTACACACACATATTGATAGATGTCTTGTGATGCACTGTAGAGGAACCTGCGACCCACGCTTTTCATCTCCGGCCTTGTCAGGTATTGAACATTCAATAAATAAAGAACACAGAATTATTAAATATAAAACACAGAATTTGTGTGATTATACTAAATGATTTACAAATAAACACCACTGCATATTTACAACTGTTACACATGCTGATGTAATGCAAATGTTTCCAACTTGGGATCAATAAAGTATATCTTATCTTAAGATGATCGATGGCTACTGCCATATTTGCCTCTGAACCTTGACAAGTGCATGTTTCAGGCTTATCAATTAATGTAATGTAATGTTATCAATGAACAACAGGAGGGGTCACAGACATAAGACCAGCTGTTAAATAAAGCTCTTCTGACCTTAGCTGGCATGTGGGACGCGGTGGACCCGTTCAAATCCAGTTTTGGACAGTCTGCCGTGGTTCCATCCCATTTCAAGTGCTGTTCGAGGCTCAGTAACCCTCGGAGCACACTCTCCAATCGCAGAGCTTGAGGGCTATCACGGGGTTTGTCAAGCGAAGCGGAGAGTATACTTACTTCCGGGTTTAAAATTCTCTAAAGCAAATGAGCTGCTCCGACCCTCGGTCCTGACGGACTCCAAAAGTCTGACATTATACAATCAAACAAATAAATAAACACAAGGATAATTGTGTCTTACTGCTGAGTAAATAACAGAGCATTTCTCCGCAATCCCAACTCGTCTATTACCAACGTTCAGGGAGCTCTATGCAAGTCAATGGGACGCCCTGCCCGTTGAAAACTGACTCTCAAGCAGTGGCGTTTCTATATAAGTGGTGGGACACAAAAAACGTAGATGTCTATATATAAGCTTCTGCAGTGAGGTTCATGGCTGGTGAGGCACTGGCACTGACTCTTCAGGTTTACAAATATTATATTTGGACCTAAATCAAAATATAATATTATTTTCAAAATCTTTTTTTGTCTGATGCTTCAATTAATTTTAAACAGACAGTTCAACAGAAGGATACCCAAAAAATGTAATGTTATCATTTAAATATTGAATTGTTCTCTCTTAGATCACATTTTCAATACAATTGCGGTCTTACCTTGACTTGAAGATGAAGTACATGCTATCCTTCTGGACAAAAATCTCTATTACTTTTTTGTAAAAGTCCTCCTTATCTTCTTGTAGTTTCAAAAGTCTATCATAAATCTAATCTAATCGATAGATTTATGATTCGAAAATGATAAAAGTAGGATATTATCCGGCTGAACAAAACGTGCATTTATCTAACAGGTACGTTTCCCACAGACCTTATTTTGAGCTATTTTCTAAAATTCTATGGAGAAATCTCATTGCTTTTTTGTGGAGGGACGTCACAGTCGAGCCGTTAGTGGCCGACTCCGCCTACTAAAGGCTTCACGGCAACTCTGCAGAATCCTACGGGTGACGTCACGGACACTACGTCCATTTATATATACAGTCTATGTTTCTAGCCAACTGGCTTTCAATGGACAGCATGGCAAGACTGCAAAGCATTATGGAGGGACAGGGCTGCGGAGCCTAAAGATGGATCTGTTGGTCCTGGCACCAGGGGGGACAACAACTGATTTAGTATGAATAGCTGCTAAAAATGTACCTGCATTTATTAAATGTCAGCTAAAAGAGGAGTGAAATGAAAAACCTCTGAATTTTCTGTGAAGATATTAACAGTACTTAAAGGTGGGGTAGGTAACTTCGGAGAAACCAGCTCGAGTGCGCTAGAATTTGAAAATACACAACCGGAAAAAATCTGCCACTTCCTTACAGAGCCCCTCTCACACACACACGAACACACACATGACCAATGAGGGCACGAGATAAGTTTGTGCCCAGATGGAAGGCTGACAGGCAGGTAGGCCATCCAGTTACTTTAGCCGGGCCGGCTCAGATGATTGGTCGTGCTTTTTACAGCGCTACGGCTTCCACAGATGACATTTTTTTATGGATTTTTTGTCAAAGCACAAGCCCTGAGCCTGTTTTTCAGGTCTCAGGCTCGAAAATGACATTCCCAGAAAAAATGACCATAACTTCCCTTCTAAAAGGGGTAAATTAATAATCCTTTTTATCAAAGTAATGATAAACCTGTGAGTTGTAAAAACTGTAAATTATAGTGACCGTCCAAAAAATATTTTTTACTTATAGTGAAAACTACCCTTGGATGATGGTAAGGGAGACTAAAAGCTTTAGGAATCCAAAGTACAACATATAATAAGTACCCTGTATCAAGATTGATGCAAAACATGTAATATTTGACCTTTTTAGAGAGGTTTTGCAAAACAAATTCCACCTCTGAGGTGATTTGGGTGGAAATGGGGGTTTTACCATTTCTCTGGAACCCATTGGTCGATTTTGGTGATTGACATCTCTTTCTGACCGATAGAGCCAATAGAATCGAAGGGGAATCTTATGGGATTAGTTTTGTATCATAAAGATAAAGCAACACTTTCTCAGAATAAAGCAAAACTATGAGTTTAAAAGAAAAAAAAATTAAGACAAGCAAATAAAATAAATTTCAAAAATAAAACTATAAGTTGCAAACAAATCATTTGTGTAATCATGTAAACTATAAGTCTTTTTCCTTTGTGTTAACATAGGTTTTTGTTTGCAGTTCTTGTTTCTGAATGATCAGACTTTTGCTCTCGCTGCAGCTTTCTCTTTTGCGCTCCCTCACTTTTTGTTTGAGATGTTGACACAAACATCCCAGGTGGGCGGGACTTTCAGGGGTGTGTCCCCATTGGCTACTCAGTTTTTATATCTCTTTATAAATGAGGCCCCTGGGGCCTCATGTTGCTAACCCCGCCTCTTTCACGTGAATGCGCTCTCAGCTGGAGAGAGAAACCCTGGCTTGATTTACCAAGTTGATAACCAGCGTTGTAGGACCGCTTAGCGAGATCTCGTTTATAGGGTTAGTTAAGATAACTCAAACATATCCAGGGTCTGATGAACTGGCTTCGTAGAACAGGTTGAGACGCACAGGCTGCAGTGGAGACGCTGCGCACAGCTGATCGACAGCTGGGACACAAACCACCAAAAACATAATTCAGATCCAGTCGTCATGACTCTTACAGTCTCTCATCAAGGGGGGGTCTCCTGTCCCTGGTACAAACACACTGCCTGAGGAAGGCTATGTGTATTCTTTTTGTCATTAACCTTTTTCGGACCACTTATTTATTTATTTTGGTGACGATCCGACCTCCATGCTGCTACTCTGGTTCAAACGGTCTTCTTCATGCAGTCAGTCAGTCAGTCAGAATGAATGAATGAATGAATGGGCGTTTCTTTGACTATTTATAGGCAAATATGGGCGTTACGTAAAGCCCGCAAAAGCTGCATCGCATTTCGAGTCGATTGTGATTTACAAAGGGAAACCGGCGTAGGAAGTGCTGTACGCACTTTCCTCGCCGGTACGCAATGTTTGGTGAATCGGAAAATGTCGGAAAATGTCTACCTATTTTTTTTAATTTCTACTACGTAAGCAACCTTCCCACGTGAATCCTACACACGGCGTTATAAATGAGGCCCCTGGAGAGTGATATAGTGGAACTAGAAACAATAAGCGAGCCCACAGGAGATCGAGAATATATTGAAGTCCTCAAAGGAAAAAAAATGGCTTGAGCCAACCTGCTGGACGTTAAAGTTCAGGGTGCACTGGTCAGGTTCCGGTTTCTAAACAACAATGAGATGGATGCTCCCACTAGCTTCTTCTTCAGCCTGGAGAAAAATAATGGGGAGGTGTGTGGCGCAGTGGGTTAATGCGCTGATCTTCGAATCAGAGGATAACAAGTTTGAGTCCCACTGCAGTCAGCATGTTGTTGTGTCCCTGAGACACTTCACCCCAAAGTGCGCCTGTGGGGATTGTCCACAGTATTGAATGTATGTAAGTCGCTTTGGATAAAAGCGTCTAACAAGTGACATGTAATGTAAAGTAATGAATGGGCAGAGGCGAGTGATCCACTCACTGCTGTCAGACACAGGGCAGGAAATAACAGAGCCAAGCCAGATCAGGAGGTGAGCTGTGAGTTTTTATTTCATCAGCGAATATGAGGAGGAAGAGACAGTGTCAGAGGGGTTCTGTGACGAGGGTCTAAACTCTGTCCGGGTGGCTCAGAGAATCCTTCAACTCTGGAGGAAGAGCCTTTTAATGTGTTATGGCCACGGAAAAGCCAATCCGGCAGACCCTTTCCCAGAGATCTACCTGAGTTCAGGGCTGACCGGCCCGCTGCTCAAGGTCACAAACCCTGTTCAAATGACCCTACCCTACCCTAGCTGACAAGAACACACTATACATGAACATTGAGAAAAGCATCATTAGAAATGGACTGAAAGACATGGGCCTCCACTGTGTGGAGCACCAGACTGGTGGAGGATTTTATACAAACCTCAATTCTTTCATTTCTGTTATTATTCCTACTGTTCTCAACAAATGTCAAGGAAAGGTGCACTCCCTCTCAGGTGAGGCAAAAATGGCAATTTATTCAAGCAGAAAAAACGGAGTGGAGAACAGAAAAGGGCAAGAGGCAAACCCAATCTGCTGTGCAACATGAGAGCCAGACTCTGGCTGGAGCATGGGGTTTAGAAACACATTGGGGATCCAGACATTTTGAAACAGCGTTGGTGCTTGTTTGTTCTGTTGTAAATGATGAATTGCACTTTGCACAAGTTTTTATTAGATTGTTTTTTTAATGATTTATTTTAAGTAAATCGATTTTGCACTTTATTTGAAGTATATGTACAATTGTTGATGTAAATAAAGCGTTTTTGCAAAAGTATTTTTCTTCTTCTTCTTCTTTTGTTAATTTGTTATTAAATGTCTTTAATTTAATAGAAAAATAAAGAGCCTAACGAGATGTGTCTAAATCTAATGGTGTGTGTCACCAGGTGAGCAGCCTCAGCAGTAATGTAGCTGTCAGACGGCTCAGCCAATCACTGCTCCTACGGCTGTCTCACTTTGATCGGACGGGGGAGGGTAAAGGAGGACGGAAATAAAGACCAAGACCAACACGGTGCTTAATGACAGGTAGTGTGTCTAAAGTAATGTCTACATCTCATAGCTACAAGGTCAAGAGGTCACCATCAACATCATCATAGCTGTCAGAAAGCTTCTCCAATTACTGGTTTGTCAAGGCTCTTTAGCACTATATGCATCGAACATTCACCGTGCAGGGTGCGTGTGTGCGTGTGTGTCTGCGTGTCTAAATGCACGCAGACCTAACTGTGTGTACGGGCTTGACAGTCGGCTTGACACCTTTTAATAAATGAATGAATTAACTACCGCAGGAACAAATTGTAGAAGAAACGACATCTTAGAAAATTTGAATTACACATCCATCAGTAGAAAAGCATGAAGCTGTCAGGTGGTGTGTGACAGGAAGGATCTGTTGCTGATGTTCATGGTAAATAGAGAGTCATCATGTCGATGCTATGAATACACACCTACCTCTTGGCTCTGCTCTCAGTTATTTTACATTTCAATTAGTTTTTGTCCTGTCTTTGTGTTGTATCGTGCCTTCCTGTTTTGTTTTGAAGAGTAACTCTCCCTCTCGTTTCAGGTCTCTGTGCTCCCCTCCCCTGTCTGTGATACCCTGCCCTGATTGTGTCCACCTGTGCCCCCTTACCAGGAGTATATATTGTGCTAGTCTCCCTTTGTCTTGTGCCAGTTCTTCTTGCGTGTGATTCAGACAACCAGCAGTATTGCCAAGCCAGGTTTACTTACTTGATTGATTTGCTCAGTGCCTCGTCCTTGTATTTAGCTTTCCTCAAGTGTACATTTGGTTTAACAAATAGTTTAGTTGTGTTTTCCTCAAGTGAGTGATTTTTTGTTTGAAACGTGTTGTGCTAACTCCATAGGGTAAGGTAAGGTACGTTTATTGCACATTTTCAGACACAGAGGCAACACACAATAAGACAAAAGAAAGGAACACAATGGAATAACAGATTCATAAAAACCATGCATAAAAGAGATAAAGAATAGTTTAAAAACAACATTGTAAAAGGTGCTAAAACAAGTTAAAAGACTTCTGGGTAAGCAGCTGAAAAAAGTAATGTTTTTAGCCTAGACTTAAAGGTCCCCTATTATACTGTTTTTCATCAATATATTATAGGTCTCAGATAGCTGACCCTACAGCTCGCAGCCCCTACTGACTGAGCCACTGCCGGACTAGTTCTCTGCATTTGACCCATCCTAGTGTTAGGAGCAGTGAGCAGCCATAATGCACGCGCCCGGGGAGCAGTGTAGAGACAGCGCCTTGCTCAGGGGCACCTTTGTAGTTACTTGGTCGATCCCAGGCCAAGTCCCTACGGGCTGAGCCACCAACACATTGTTGGAGCCACCACCGCCCATGGTGAGTTCTTATTACATTACGTTATTACATATTCATTAAACTGGCACTTTTATCTTATATATTTGTTTTTGATTGACAATGAACATTTTTGTGATTCCAATTAATGTTCTCATGCAAGCTTGTTTAATTATAGTAGAGGTATAGCGTTCATGAGGTCAGAGTTAATTATTATTATTATAATCTTATTATTTCAAAGTAATCAACCTATGGTAAATCAGCTGTTTGAATAGTTTGTTTTAGATGCATGACCACAAATACTAGTACAGATTTAGTTAAAGGGCAGACAATTATTTAATATATTAAAGCTGAGGATCTGACTTTGGTAATATAAATAGTTGCTTTGTCTAAAAATTCATTTTACACTAACTCTGAAATGAAGTATGTCTAATCTGCGCGGACATTGGTGTTGTGTTCCATGCAGGGATGCTAACAGCGGCTTGTTCTGCCCTAAATATGGAAAGACATGGACCTGTTTATTCTATAACCTAAACATCAGACCTATTGTCTCATCAGTATATGATTTAAGGTATGGTATGTTGGCGGTTACAATACATTTATATTTGTCAAAGTTAATGTTAGCTCAGCTGTAAAGGTTCAGGAGACAGAGCAGTTATGGGTATGCATGTTTTATATTACTTTATGTACAAAGGAAGTTCCAT
The DNA here is from genome assembly GCA_902827135.1 of Harpagifer antarcticus. Lineage (NCBI taxonomy): Eukaryota > Metazoa > Chordata > Actinopteri > Perciformes > Harpagiferidae > Harpagifer > Harpagifer antarcticus. Next base: position 2,493,257 of record CADEHL010000110.1, on the reverse strand, counting down.
GCACACATTGACATCACATTATAGCTTATCTACACATCTTTGTACCACCCCTGAACCCCAGGTTACACACTACTGCTCTGATGGCCACCGTACAGCATTTTTTCATCATTTCTTTGATTTACATACAACCTGTATTTTAATTATAATTAATAATTCAATATTTGTATAAAATATATTGTGTTCACATGAAACATATCTCTTAAAACAGTTACTAAGCTAAAACCTAAACATCAATAATAATGTGGTTTGGCTGTTTGTGTAGAGCAGGGGTGTCAAACTCAAGGCCCGGGGGCCAAATCCGGCCCGTGACTTCATTTTCTGTAGCCCCACAAGAGCTTGCAAAGAATATTATATGTTTATTATATGGTTACATGATGATTTACAGAAGCACGTTGCCCATAAACTACATGTCCCACAATGCATCTCAAATTATACTTTTTTCTCAGAATCTGACTTTTTTTCTTCTAAATATGCCTTTTTTCTTAGAATGTGCCCTTTTCTCCGAATTATACTCTTTTTAAATGTTACTTTTTTTTAAATGTCAAATTTTGACTTGTTTTCCAGAATTTGGCTTTTCTTTTTAAATCATTTTGTGACATTCTCACTGAAGAGACGTGCAATTATTTGCCCCAGACATCTGCTTTCAGAGGTAGTTAATTATGAAGTGATTACCCTATCTGATAATAATCCAATGCAGAGGCAATAATGTAATATAATACATTATTTTATATAGTCTTAAAGTTACAACCGGCCCTTTGAGTGCAGCCCTAATGTTGATGTTGCCCGCGATTCCATTGTGTTTGACACCCCTGGTGTAGAGCCTACAAGAGTGATGTAAATGGTAAGAGCCATGGACATTTAACCCTGACTTTTTATTCATTTAAACACTAGCATTCAAAATGTTATTACACAAGAGTCAAGACAAGGTTATTATAAGAATATAACAGACATTTACAGAAAAAATAAACAGTTGTATTCATTTACATTTGCACTATACACTGTTCCTTTTAGAAAAACTTATATTCAACGCACATTGAAAGAAAAAATTATTTCAATCAAGAAATATACATTTGAAAACAGAGTTATACAATATGGACAGCATCATCAAAGCCTTTTTTGATGGCTTCACTATGACTTAAAGTTTTAGACGTTGTCTGTAAACAATACAAAAACATAAAAAATGTCCTCACTCCACTGTCTGATTAAAATAATCTAGGTTATATGTTTGGATAAAAACATAAACTTTCATATGACAGGGTGATTACATGTCTCTTAAATAAACAATTCGACCCTGTACATCTGTTTTATCAGCGCTCTTTATCGTATCCTTTCTATGCAGACTTAGAGGCTGTGATATAATGGATTGGAGAGCAATAAAGGACAAATACACGTTTGTACGAATGATAATATATCACAAACCCCCCTACGTATTTCAGAATGTAGTAGTCCAAGGCGCGCTCAGCGATTTGGCGCTAGAGTCTCCGGTTACCCGTACACTCTAACCCAGCTGCCGTAACATAGACTTTTTTCTCTTTTAAGCTTTTTTTTAATAAATATGGTTATGACATTCTTGGACAATCATGTCTGAAGAAGAAAATAAGGTTTCCGACGAACTTTTCAAAGATGTCAAATTCTACGTGGTAGGGGACATTGACGAAAAGGTGAGGCTCTGGACACAAAAACGATAGCTTCTTGTAGCTAAATTGTTTAGCATGCTAAGTTGCTAGCAGCATTCAATCCAAATGAAGTGCTCCAGGAGAAGCTAACCAGCAAGCTAACTAGCTGACATGCTAAATGAGTGAAGTTGCTCTTTGGACCCTCACATACAGTACTGGGTGATCCCTATAGTATCCAGTCATTTATATGTGAGATTGTGCTCCTGAAACCCGGCTTCACTGAATATTATGTCAAGAGGCTTAATCACCCAGCACTACACTTCCATGCGGCTCCTTAGCTATGAGTTTCGTAGTTGCACAGATGGTTAGCTGCTAGCCTAATGCCTTTGGTTGATCTTTCACAGAAAAAGCTGGCATGTATTAGTTTGTTTTCTGTAAAGCAAGAGTGCTCAGCATGTCTGCGGATCCGGCTCTGACGGAACAGCTAGGTGCTCAGGATTAGGCTCGGTGTTATTCTGCATCAACCTGTGACCATCAACATCTTGCTCAATTGTGCGTCCTTATTGCGCATGTGTCACTGCTTGTTCCCTCGTTGTGCTGGTGACCTGTGGCACGGAGCTGCACTTCCTGCCAAATAGTGACTAAAATAAGATAAGATGGTACTTTATTGATCCCAATTTGGGAAATTGTTGTGTTGCAGCAGCATAAAAAGACTAGGCATACAATACAAATTCAAAGACTAGAAATAAACAAGAAAGTAAAAAAAAAATACATGTTGAATACAAGGTATTATATATATATATATATATATATATACAAAATAAATATATATATATATATATATATATACAAAATAAATATATATATATATATATATATATATATATATACAAAAAAAATATATATATATATATATATATATACATAAATATATGACCGAAGGAATATTAAATATTTAACAGATTATTTAAATGTACAATGTGGTTTTATTCCAAGAGAAACTACGGAGCAGAGAGTTCTCTTCCAGCCAGAGGTGATTTGTTGTATAGAGTTATGGCAGTGGGCAGGAATGTTTTCCTGTATCTGTCCTTGTGACCGCGGAGCTGCAGCAGTCTGTTGGAGCTGTGCAGCTGTTGGTGGAGAGGATAGGTGGGGTTATCACTGTTTCCCACAGATCTGAAATATACTTGGGGGGGGGGATAACAACATTAACCTTTCTGTTGGTCGCTTGTGAGCAGACCCTTCACGCGATGGCAGAGCGAACAGGTACAGCCAGGGCCGGACCGAGACAATAAGTCAGGAAATTATACACCCAGCCAGGCAACTATAGTTTAAATCTACTACCCACAAATAAATATATGGACATGGGTTACTATTTAAATACAATTTTAAATGTATTTAGGAACCTGTCCATGTGATTTTAAGTGGGGGTGGACCTCAAATCCTCTTGGGGGGTCATGGCCATAATCAATAACATACCGTATCCAATATGAAAAAACACTGAAACTGGTTTATTTATCCAACGGCTGGAACTGTGACAACAACAACTTTAGGACAGCACTGTCCAACTCTGTTCACAGTTTCTGATCCACTACCAAGTCCTTAAACACTGCAGAGCCCTTACCGTGTTCCTGTTAGTGTTCACTTCTTGTCTATCTTCTTCTGTTCATTTATCTGACGTCAAGCAGAGTCTTTTACCCTCTTTTACTTTCTCTTTCTTGATCCTCCTTAGCAACGGAATTGACCAATCAGAATCGAGTATTCAACTAAGGCTTGTAATAAAAGTTGTTAGTAGCCTTAAGGGCCTACACAGTTGCTGCACTAAACTACATTTTAGCATTTAAAATACCTAGCCATTATTTTGCGGTTATTTTGGTGAAAGTAACTCAAAAGTAATAGAAAAGTATTTTAACTCATTACATTTCAGAGACAGTAATATTGTAATGTAACTTATTACTTAAAAAAGACAGTAATATGTAATGTATTACATTTTGGAAGTAACTTGCCCAACACTGATCACTCCCCCGTCAAATGGAAATATGTGTTTACATAAATGGTGACCAACCCGTTTGAGACCCACTGAGAACTTAGACTAAGTTAACTATCTAAACACTCAGAGAGTCCTTTACCTCACCTGAGCTGAGGTTATCCCGAGCTTGAATGACACACAGAGACCAATCAAGGGCTTTGATTTATGATCTGTATGACAGTGGCCATGTCGGCAGGCCACATCATGTAGACAGCCAGTCACTCTGTGTGAGGCAGACCCACATTTGTGCAGCGTTGCATTCACAATTACATTAATATACCTGGGCGACTCCGCCAGTGAAGTCTATGTGTGGGAAACCCTGGGTTATCCATGATGGACAGCCTGTTCAGTGTCCTCCTCTCCACCACAGCTTCAAAGGAATCCAGCTTGATGCCGATGACAGACCCAGCTTTCCTGATCACTTTATTGATTCTGCTGGTGTCACCGGCTCTACTTGTCGCACCTCTCCTTCAGTGTGTTTATATACAGTATATGCGATGTATGGGGTTGTGTATCAAATTAGGTAATGTGATTGTGTTAAAAAATGATATGCACATTAGGGGTGCAACAATTAATCGACTTAATCGATTAAAATCGATTACCAAATTAGTTGCCAACTAATTCAGTCGTCGATTCGTTGGTGACGTCATCACATGTGTTTTACGCACCGTTAAGCTCCAACGTTATCGGTCTTTTTATCGGTACTGGAGACATTTAAAAAATATGTCATGTATTATTGCTACATAAACATTATATTGCAGTCTTAGTGTCGCCAACTCGTTTCTAATATGCAAAAGGACAAACAAATGCGTCAATGATGTATTTTCGATCAGACGAGATCTCTCTCCCCCGTCTGTGTGCGAGGGGGCGGGGCAGTTTACACACACGCAGCTGCTACATGCAGCAACACACTGCGGAGATGGCGGAGAGAATGCGCTCCGAGGTGTGGTTAAACTTTAGCCGTCTCGATGTGGAGAATGCTTGTTACCAAAAGTGCAATAAGAGTTTAGCATGTAAGGGCGGTAACACGAGCAATTTGTCTAAACATTTATCAAAAGTGCTCCACATGCAGACGGAGGAATGCACCGGGTTCGACTGTCTTTCTAGCAGCTCTGTAGCTCCATCCACGAGTAACGTTTCCACGTCAGGTGTTATGTATGCTAGCAGCAACACAGAGTTAACTACATGATACAAACATGGGTTAATGATTAGAGGAAACTGAGTTATTTAGTTTGTTAAAGTTTCAGCTATTCTGTTTACAGTTCTGTCATCACATTATTTAATACGATTTGTTAAAAGACTTGTTTCTTTTGATGTGAAATATTATTTATTTAATTTAAATTAAAAGGTATGTTAATTTTGTTCACAATTTGTTAAGTTAATTTAATAATATATGTATTTTTGAATCAAGTATTCATCTTTATTGTCTTCATTGTTAGTTTCCACATGCCTAAAACAACCTCAAGCTAAATCTAAAAGTTGATGGCTAAATAAGAGCGTTTGAGAAATTGTGCAAGGCATACAGTAATAGTCCGAATAGTCGATTAATCGTTTCATTAATCGATAGATTAATCGATTATCAAATTAGTCGTTTGTTGCAGCCCTAATGCACATTGTTGGCAAGTTATACAACATCCTGTGACATGAAAACAAAAGGTTTCAGTAAAGTCGTTTTCCATAGAGCCTTTGAGTTCCTTTAAAGGTGGGGTGGGTAAGTTTCAGAAACCGGCTCGAGTGCACTAAAATTTGAAAGTACACAGCCGAAAAGAATCCGCCCCTTCCTTCAGACTTCCTTACAGAGCACCTCCTCCGACACACATGAACGCGCACATGACGTCAGCAGACTGGTGAAAGTGGCCGCCTGTTGCTGGCGAGTCATTGAAGTACTGCTGCAATGCACGCCCAATGACGGCACGCCCAATGACGGCACGCCCAATGACGGCACGCCCAATGAGGGCACGCCCAATGAGGGCACGAGATACATTTGTGCGTGCACGAGATGGAAGGCTGACAGGGCGGCAGTCGTGCTTTTTACAGTATCACGGCTTCCTCAGATGACGTTTTTTTATGAATTTTTTGTCAAAGCACTTCAGATATTCATTGCTATCGGGATGTTCAGAGCATTCCATGGAATATAACAACAAGTGTATCTCGAGCCGGTTTCTCAAACTTACCTACCCCACCTTTAAGGTTTTTTTTTATTCAGTGACACATTCATGTGTACAATCATAAAACATAATTGAGATGGAAATGGCTTTCCTAAGCTTTAGAGCAGGGGCCCAGCCACTAAACGGCAACATTTTGCAATTATATATTCCTAACACATCTTTAATTGTAGAGAGCTCATGTATTACACATAAGCATTAAGAGCTAAACATTTTAAACACTACCAATAAGATCTAATAAACACATATGTTTGACATTTACTGTATTCAAGCTTCTATAAAATCATTTCTTCTGGTCTTATACAGTGGCGTTTTTATATGTACAAAAGTGGTGGGGCACAAAAAACTTAGATGTCTAAATATAAGCTTCTGCAGTGAGGTTCATGGCTGGTGAGGCACTGGCTCTGACTCTTCAGGTTTACAAATATTATATTTTGACCTAAATCAAAATATAATATTATTTTCAAAGCTTTTTTTGTCTGATGCTTCAATTAATTTTAAACAGACAGTTCAACAAAAGGATACCCAACATTTTTTAATTTTATCATTTAAATATTGAATTGTTCTCTCTTAGTAAGATCCCATTTTCAATAAAATTGCGGTCTTACCTTGACTTGAGGATGAAGTCCATTTGCCTATCCTTCTGGACAAAAATCTCTATTACTTTTTTGTAAAAGTCCTCCTTATGTTCTTGTAGTTTCAAAAGTCTATCATAAATCTAATCTAATCGATAGATTTATGATTCGAAAATGATAAAAGTAAGGTAGACATGTGGATATTATCCGGCTGAACAAAACGTGCATTTATCTAACAGCTACGTTTCCCACAGATCTTATTTTGAGCTATTTTCTAAAATCCTATGGAGAAATCTCATTGCTTTTTTGTCGAGGGAAGCCATGCGCAGCTTACTTCCTGGTTTTAGGACGCCTCACTGCAGCTCTCTCGTCTCCTCTTCACACACCACACTTTTCGCGGCACAAGTACTTACAGCCAATCAGCTCTGAATGATGTGAGATGACGTATGGTGGGGATGGCAGCTCTATGCCCCTATGGTCATTATTTTTTTGCCACACACATTAAATAGGAAAATATTCTTAAGCATGCGCAGTGTAGTTTTTACAGTCACCGTTCACTTAGACAGAGAGGGGGCAGGATCGGGTTTTGTCCCACATGGCTCTAAACAGCTCAATAGGCACACACTGTAGACACTAATTAGAAGAACACAGACTAAAACAGCAATGTACAGACGAATCAGATGATTAAACATGATCTTAAAATATATTTTATATATTTTTTAACTTATTTTTTGCATTTTGTTGTAATCATTATTTTGAATACTTTCTGCTGACACTAGGTGGGGCTGTACCTGCCCCTAATGACCAGTCGCCACTGGTCTTATAAGTAAGCGGGGGGAAATCATTTGGGAAAAAAAATATTGCTATTAACTGAACTCGGCAATTGCCTCCTCTCATACTCTCTTCATTTCATGTTATTGATCTTTGGCCACTCTTTAAACTGTTAGTTAAGTCTGCTAATAAAGAAGATTTATCTACTCATTATTTTTCTCGATTAACTGTTGAACTAAACCATTTGAAAAAGTAGTGAAACATGTCCATCCCGGTCCAAGGGGATGTTTTATATATCTTGTTTTAAAGAACCAAAAGAAAATAACCTTTTTAAAAACAGAGAGAAGCAGGAAGTCTCCATGTTTGAGAGGCTGAATACATGTTAAATGACTTCATCTAATGGTTGCAGCTCTGATGTTGATGTCATTGCTGAAGCCAGTCTGGGCTGCAGTCTGCAGTGAGATGATCTTAACTGAACGGTGTGCTGGTGTTTCAGGTGGTGCAGCTGCTGAAGGCGGGGAAGGGGAAGGAGGTGTCCTACAATGCTTTGGCCACTCACATCATCGCAGAGGACGGGGACAACCCCGAGGTGGGCGAGTCCAGAGAGGTGTTTGACCTGCCTGTGGTCAAGGTAAGGCCTGTGCCACAGTGTGTTCATACTAAACAAAGTTAAGCTTGGTTTTATTTTTGCATGTACCGCTCTAGCGCCATGCAGTGATGACATGTTTCTGTACGCAGATCCGGAAGTTAGCATTGCAAGGGTTCCCTCGTAAAAAAACAATGGGATTTTTACATTGGTTTCTAATATTGCGTGAGGCTATAAAGGAACTACATCATGGTGGCATGACTTCACGCCACCACAGCTAATATACATACATGCATGCATGTATACATACATGCATACATATATACATACATACATGCATACATACATACATACATACATACATGCATACATACATACATGCATACATACATACATGCATACATACAAATATACATACATACATACATACATATACCAAAGCCAATTTCTCGTATGTGTAAGCCTACTTTGTAATAAAACCGATTCTGATTCTAAGCTGAAGGTGGCTTATGTTCGGCATTATGTTTTTTTGTCTCATATAGACACTTGTCTGCACACTTAGAGTCTTAGGGCATTCAGCAGTGTGGTATTGACTGACAGATTTTATGTTGTAGAACAAAACCTTAAAAAGCTCTCTCCTGAGAGGCTCAAATAACCTCAGCTCAGTGAGGTTAAGGCACACCTTGACATGATCGTTATAGTTATTAATGAGACATTAGAGACTAAATGAAAAACAGGTATAAAATACTATATGACAGTCACAAAAAAGTTGTTAAAAATAACAAGAATACAGTTTAAAAGGGGAGTGATTTGTAAAATATCCAAAAAGAAAAATCTGCTTCCAGTTCTGTTTCATCTGGGTGTTGAAAGATGAATCCATAGATCTCTTAATGTTGCTCTCAAAGTGCACCAGATTGATGCTTTTAACTTCAATATTTAAAAAACAAATCTTCCTGGGGGAGCATGCCCCCGGACCCCCCTAGAGGAGGTGAGGTCCCCCCCCACTTAAATCATGTTCACATGGATAGGAATCTAAATACATTTGCACACATCTTGTGTCCATATCTTTCTGTGTTGATGGTCATGCCACACCGTGCACGTGCATGCATGCTGTCTCTGCGGTCCTGCCTTGGGTCTCGTCATGCTGCTTCCCTGATGGCTTCCACAGGATTGTAGCTGACATCCTCGTGGATTCATCTTCTTATTACAGACACATGCATTTCCTAACATTCGGTCTATATGCTGTAAAATGTATTGTCTCTTGGATTTACACACGGCATCTATTGCACGTCTGTCCGTCCTGGGAGAGGGATCCCTCCTCTGTTGCTCTCCCGGAGGTTTCTCCCATGTTCCCCTTTAAACTGTGGGTTTTCTCTGGAAGTGTTTCCTTGTACGATGTGAGGGTCTAAGGATAGAGGGTCTAAGGACAGAGGGTCTAAGGATAGAGGGTGTCGTTTTTCTCATACTGATATTCTGAACAATCTGTGTTGTTGTATTTGCTGTAAAGTGTCTCTACTGTAGGCTATTTTTATTATATGTACAGCACTTTGGCTCGACCAAAAATCGTTTATAAATGTGCTATATAAATAAAACTTGATTTGATTTGATGGGCGAGTCATGATAAGATATCTGCTTTTTCTTTGCACATCATGAAAGAAAGGCCAAATGAATGGGCTGTGATTTTAGTTTTTTGAAGCAGAGGTTGAGTTCAATCATTTGTACGGCCCTCGGAGGATGTTGTAAAAATGTAAAGGAAAAAGGTTCCTCACCCCTGCTGTAAATAATAATAAAAACCCTTGATTTTTAACTTAACATCTCTGTCTCCTATTGATCTGAGTATATTATAAAGAATAGCCAGTTAATTGAAGCATTATAGCACAGGCCTTTGTCAGATGGTATATTACGCTGTTTTGTTTCTGCTTCGAATAGTTCTCTCTTTTTTCACCATACCTGTGTTTGCATCACTGTAACTAAAAACATCTTTAAAAAAACGTTGGTAAACTTTAAAATAGTGTAACAAAGAGAAAGCAGTTTATATCAACTTGCTTTAATCTATGTTTTCCAGCCATCCTGGGTGATCCTCTCGGTCAGATGTGGAGACCTGTTACCGTATCCTTCCACCATCAAGTCCCAAATACCTCCAAGTGGTGTCATTTAAAATGTAAAATAACAGTGGCAATGACTAGAGAAAAATAATGTTTAGGTTTTCCAGAAAAATAGGGTTTATTCGGCCAAAGAAATGTTCTTTTTTTCTCCCTAACTATGAGCACCAGTGTTACAGGTTTCTCCCCAGAATCAGGACAAATATTCTTTGGTGTGACGGCTTGTCTTCCTAGGGTAAGTGTGTGTAAGAGTGTGAGTTGTGTGTGTGAGACACTTGAATTATTCTAGTTAAGACATGGATTTCACAAAGGTTGATAAATGTTGTCTATTCTTCAACATTATTTTGAAAAAGCTAAACTTATATTTGGTAACTGTGGCCTTTTGCTGACCTGACAGGAGTTACTTGTGTGTGTGTGTGTGTGTGTGTGTGTTGTGTGTAGCTTCCAGATGATCTCAATGCGTTCTGGGCTTACATAACCTTTTATGGAGGCGCATGTCAACTTAACCTCAACAAGAAGGTCACCCACTTAGTAGTGAAGGAACCGAAGGGGGTAAGGTCCAGCTCTGTGTACTCTACCATTTTGCATATCCACCATGCATGTTATTGCTAAGAATGTCTGTCATAGAAATACAGTTTTTTTGGTCATGTTGTAGGCACTCAGTGGTTGTATATTTCTCGTCTTTCAGGCCAAGTTTGAGTGTGCCCTGAAACACCCGGGCATCAAGATTGTCACCCCAGACTGGATCACACATTCTGTTAAAGGTGATGGTAATGCTGTGTCTGCTGTATCAATGCATTCATTCAAAGATTCGATGATATGCCTGTTATAGTTTCCCACTTCCCAAGGTCATGTACTCGGGTTACTTGTTTTGAACCACCAACAGTCCGAACCTTTAATATGATTACTTTTCTATTACAGAATTCAAAGATTAAATATAATGAACTAAAAATATATATATATATATATATATATATATATATATATATATATATATATATATATATATATAAATGGCCTTTCAGTCTCAAGGTATAAGGACACATCCTTTTATTTTAAAGGTGCAAGAACAAGTGAACTTAAAATGCAAGTATAATAATATATATTTTCAACATAATGTTGCTAGTCATCACTTTTGTCAAGTATAATCCAGTCTTTTAATATATTTAATCTTATATATTTATGTATTTCTTGCGTTAAAATGAGGGCTGTCAAGTTAACGCATATGTATTTTTTGTCCTCGGCCGCCCCGTAGTTTCAGAGCGCATCGAGTTTAAAATACCATCTACAAGCTGATGCTGACAGCCCCGCTCCTGCCGTCCGCTTGCGGCAGACCACACTTCCCACCGGCAGGCACCGACTGGCTATCGGGAGGACCGGGAGGGTGTGTGTATGTGTGGCCCGAGCGAGCGAGAGAGACCTTACGTGCATTGTTGTTGTTAGCATCTGGTGCTAGCTAGCTGCGCTAACGGATATAAGGAGCTGTTTAAATGAAAACAGAGGAGCGACATTTCGCCACAACTGTGCCGAGCACTTGACTTTATGCAGGAAGCCAGACAGCGGGACATTGTACGAGAAGTCAGCACACTCAGCACGGATAGTGCGCGCAACATGATTGCAGCGTCCAGGCAGCTCCCGTTCGAGCATATGCCTGGAGTTGCACATAGCTCCAACGATCCATCACACACACACACACACACACACACACACACACACACACACACACACACACACACACACACACACACACACACACACACACACACACACACACCATTTATATTGTATTATTGAATGAGAGAGGTTCCAGATTGAATGGAGGCGAATATTTGTAATGTTCAGAGGTTGTTGTGTTTAATATTCATGAGAATATTTGTCATTGTTCAAATGATAATAAACATTAGCATAAAGCATATTTGTCCACTCATATGTTGATAAGAGTATTAAAAACTTGAAAAATATTCCTCTAAGGTACATTTAGAACAGATAAAATACATGAATCTAAAAAAGGGAGAAGATGCTATATGCCTGACCATAGCTTAAAGGCGACCTATCATGCAAAATGCACAATTTGATGTCTTTTCTACATAAATATGTGTCCCCGGTGTGTCAGGGAACTCACAGTGTCAGAAAAGAAAACACACTCTCTTTCCCTCGTACCCAAATCTCTAAAAACGGGGGTACAACGGAGCTGATCCAGATTTGCTGTGGGAAATGTCCAATATGACGTGATTTACATCATATTGGACATTACCCACGGCACTATCAGAAACAATGCCTGACGTGTTTTGGACGTAATATGGTCTTTGTTTACATTAGCAAGCATCGCTAACACTCAGAGCTAACCTGTACTGGAGAGAGTATGTGTAAAAAAGCAGGAAATAAAAAAAGGAACTCACCTTGTGGTAAACCTGAGAGAGAAAAAGAGTTTGAGCTCCATACTGTTTCAGAAGTAATCCTTGAAGCAGTTTGGAACATGATGGCGTTTAATCACGGCAGAATTTAACTATACCTGCCGGGTAATTGTGAGCAAGCATTAGCTCCGCCTCCTCTTTTTTTTTTTTTTATAGCTAAGGACCCACAATTTGCGTTTCTCTAACAGGGCTGGAATAGAGGGATGTTTGGTATTTTCAGCAAAACACATCATAGACATGTATGTATGTATATTTTTATTAGGGCTGTCAGTCGATTAAAATATTTAATCGCAAATTAATCACAAATGTTTTATCTGTTCTAAATTTACCTTAGAGGAATATTTTTCTAGTTTTTCATATCAACAGATGAGTGGACAAATATGCTTTATGCTAATGTTTATTATCATTTGAACAATGACGAATATTCTCATGAATATTAAACACAACAACCTCTGAACATTACAAATATTCGCCTCAATTCAACCTGGAACCTCTCATACAATAATACCATACTGTGTGTGTGTGTGTGTGTGTGTGTGTGTGTGTGTGTGTGTGTGGTGTGTGGTGTGTGTGTGTGTGTGTGTGTGTGTGTGTGTGTGTGTGTGTGTGTGTGTGTGGTGTGTGTGTGTGTGTGTGTGTGTGTGTGTGTGTGTGTGTGTGTGTGTGTGTGTGTGTGTGTGTGTGTGTGTGTGTGTGTGTGTGTGTGTGTGTGTGTGTGGTGTGTGTGTGTGTGTGTGTAGTGTGTGTGTGTGTGTGTGGTGTGTGTGTGGGAGCTATGTGTGTGTGTGTGTGGGAGCTATGTGTGTGTGTGTGTGTGTGTGTGTGTGTGTGTGTGTGTGTGGGAGCTATGTGCAATTCAAGGCATATGCTCGAACGGGAGCTGCCTGGACGCTGCAATCATGTTACGCGCACTATCCGTGCTGAGTGTGCTGACTTTTCGTACATGTCCCGCTGTCTGGCTTCCTGCATAAAGTCAAGTGCTCGGCGCAGTTGTTGGAGAAATGTCGCTCCTCTGTTTTCAATTAAACAGCTCCTTATATCCGTTAGCGCAGCTAGCTAGCACCAGATGCTAACAACAACAACAATACACGTAAGGTCTCTCTCTCGCTCACTCGCGCCACACATGCACACACCCTGCCGGTCCTCCCAGTAGCCAGTCGGTGCCTGCCGGTGAGCGTGGAAGTGTGGTCTGGCGGGGCTGTCAGCATCAGCTTGTAGATGGTATTTTAAACTCGATGCGCTCTGAAACTACGGGGCGGCCGAGGAAAAAAATACACATGCGTTAATCGCGTTAAAACAATTAGTGGCGTTAATTTTTTTTTACGTTATTAACGCGTTAACTTGACAGCCCTAATTTTTATATATCTGAGACCCATAATATATGCCTAAAAATAACATGATAGGAGATCTTTAAAGCTCATTTCAATCTGCAGTGCTTTGGCAGCTGAACACTACAAGACTTGAAATGATGAACTATAATTGTGACAACTCTCCTTTTTCCTCCTTCACAGAAAAAATCAGGAAGGATGAGTTGCTCTATCACCCCAGACTCACGTACATAGAGCCTGAGGAGGAGGACAGTGAAGCTGACTCTTATGACCAGCGCTACCATTCAGATAGAAGCTTCAGCCCCCGGCGTTCCAGGATGTCTAGTGGCGGCTCGTCTGGTGAGGAGTCCAGCCCCCGCCGACGGCCGGGACCCAAAAGACTGAACTCCGTCTCCCCGAGCTCTCCCCGCAAAGCTGACCGCCGCAGCGAGCGCATGTTCGACGACTCCGACGACGACTCCTCCACAGAAAAGGAAGGCCCCAACCTGAACTGGACCCCTGCAGAGGTCGTCACCCCGATGCCCCCTATTTCCAGCGGCACAGCCAGGCGGCGAGGGGGGCCACCCGGCAACAAAGAACCAGCGCCGTCCACAGGCAGTGGGCTGATCAACCTGTGTGCCACTGTGCCTCCGGTCCCCGGCAGCACAGCTGCTACGCCTGCTGAGGCTCGCTCTGCTGCTGCCGCTGCTATCACTCACGCCATACAGCCAGGTCAGTCTACACCAGTGGTTCTCAAATGGGGGTACGCGGACCACTAGGGGTACGTTTGAGTATTGCAGGGGGTACGTGAGATTTATTTTATGTTAATGAAAAAAACAAAATAAGTAATACATTTAAACAAACTACTAATAGTAGGTTAACTACTTTATTCAAAGGTTCACAGTAATTCTGGATAATAAAATGGGAAAAATAAACGGGGTGCTCTCTTTTCCTCTCCCTCTCCTCACAGCCTGTCAGTCTCGTGCAGCTCGCTGAAGAACCTGTAATAAGTGACCCGACAGTAAAGAATAAACATATTTATAACTAGTTCAGCTAGTTCCAGAGTACATCAAATAGCTAAGCGTGATGTTCTAACTCTCTTGCGGCTTTCACACCAGCGCTTTCCCTTTCTAGCTCCGAGCGGGAGCTTTTCTGGTTCAGCTCCGGTTTCCCTTTTCTGCTCCCGCTCTGTTCACACCGCCCACGGTGCTGCCGCTACTGTGTCATGACGTCACCGTTTACGTGCCTGCTTCATAAAATCCAAACCGCGCGGAAATCCCTCACATCGACAACAACAATAATCGCCGATTGTATTGAAGCGCTGTTCGCTTTGGTTATCCTCTTACGAAACGAAATGGAAGGCATCGGACGACTTTACAAGGGACGACTTTACTTGGAACTATACAAACATCACACGCAGGCATTTTGTTGTTGTTCAGGAGGTTGATCCCGCCCATGCCCCTGCCCCCGCCTCGACGTAAGAGAGACGTAAGCGACGCCGCGTCTTAGCTCCGTGAGTCGGTGAGGTCCTGATAATTTATTCCGGGAAATTACTCTGACCTACTAATTGACCTGACCGAAGTTATTGAGTCTATGTAAGTTTACTGCTTGTCTCAGATCCACCAACGTCAGCAAGATCTCACCTCTATTAACTCCCCGAAGAACCAGGTTCAATTAACCTCTTAAGCCCTGAGCCTGTTTTTCAGGTTTCAGGCTCGAAAATGCCACTAACACAACAAAGACTATATCTTCACTTCTAAAAGGGGTAAATTAATAATCTTTTCTCTCAAAGCAAGGTTACATCTGTGAGTTGGATGTAGAAGTGTCAGAATCAATATAGATGTTTTTATTTTAAAGTAAATTCAGATGGAACATAGTAAAAACATGTAAATTCTAATGTCCGCCTAAAAAAAACCCATTACTTATATTGAAAACCACCCTTGAATGATGGGTTAGTAGACTAAAAGCTTTAGGAATCCAAACTATAACATATAATAAATACCCTGTATCAAGATTGATGCAAAACAAGTTAAATTTGACCTTTTTAGAGAGATTTAGAAAAATAAAGTCCAGGCGGACTCACCTCTGGGTAATTTGGGAACCAGCAGTTCCATTTGAACTTTTTCACTGTAAAAATCATTTTATTATTTTGAATTATCACTATAGGTATTCATTCTATCCAAATACAACTGTTGTGAAAAAAAAAAATATATATATAAAAACATACTCTGTTATCCTAACGTCATTTGCAGGAAACATACTCTGTTTCCTGCAAATGACGCGAAATCGCGTCATTTGCAGGAAACAACGTCTAAGGAACCTTAATATTTAATAAACTATGAATATTTTATATCCATATAACGGGAAAAAACTCATTTAACTGATCTTTTTCATTTATTTTTTCAAAAAAAACACACAATGCTAACAGTGAGCCTCTGAATTAGCCCCGAGTGAAAAATGCTAACCTATTACTGCACCGAAAATCACTCCTAGCTCCCTTATTACTTATCCTAGCTCCACATCCAACACATTGTTTATGATCGTAAAGACACAGAATCTAACGGTGCTCACCTCAACACTGAAAGATACAAACTCGCGAGGTTATCAACAAAAACGTACATCAAAACAAGTGGCGCTAGGTACTAACATGCATGGCTTACCTTCCTCTTTGTCTGGTCTAAACTGGTCTTCAATGGCATTAAAACGATAAAAACAATGATGTAGTTAATCCATAGGTTAATATCCAATGGGGCTGTGTCCCCTTTGAAATGTTCTGATAATCTATAAGCAATAAAACTGCAATTCGGTTATCTGCTGTCCGCTCTGTGTTCCGTGCGCTCTGGGTCCTGGCAATTCCTGCTTTCTTCCGTAGTAAACAATAAGTAAAGTCTGCTGCGTAATGTACTTACGCTGGCTGGCATTCTTTATACTTTACGCAGGACTATATCTCTGGAACCCATTGGTCGATTCGTGTGATTTACACTTTTTTCTTAACCATCAGAACCAATAGAATCGATGGGCAGTTCCCAAATCCACGTAAACATTACCATAGCGGACGTAATAGAGAAGCGAACAAAGCATATCTGAAAGTGCACGCCTGGACGGCAAAACTTTATACCCAGTATATTGCCATAAATATGATGATGGATTATCAGTCAAAATTTCTACGTGACACAAAGACATTGGATTAACCTTGAGCGGCGTTTTTATTCCGTTGAACACAACTTTTGATCACAAATCAAAAAAGGTAAGACGTAATTATTGTAATATTTTTGAAACCGGATGTTGTTTACTTTCTCTTTTCTGGCTGATAGCTCCAGGAATTCGGGGTCGTACAGTGATGACATTACATGGGTGGAATCTGCGGAGTCTCAGCTTTAATCGGATATCTTGTTTGTGCAGTTACGATAAGTAATAAGGGCATGTCTACCGTGAGTGCTGTGCTAAGGTCCGTTAGCATTAGTTAGCATTTTTTCGCTCCATGCTAATTCAAAGGCTTGGTATTACTCTTGTGTTTCTTTTAGCTAAACATGGTTCACATTGTCAGTAAGCTGAGTTTCTTACCGTTAAAAGGGTATGGAACATTAATAGTTTCATAAATGTTAAGAAGCCCTGAGACATAGTCTCGTAAAAAAACGGTGGGAGGGGTCCACTGGGGGGACCCTCGGGCTAAAGAGGTTAACTGCTGTTTCAATTCAGACAACTCTCTTAAATCTGTTTAAGCGATCCCGAAGGATTTTGATATCAGTAAATGAGGTGTGTTCCTACCTAAAAGTGAGTGTGGCAGGGTGCAATCTTACCTTTGAAGCAGGAGAGGAGAGCGCAGATGTCTTTTAAGTTGTCCCAGTCCAAAAGGTGGGATCAGTTTATTTGAAGAAAAATAGGTCCAAACTAATACAGGGTTTTTACCTTCTCTCTTTACAACAATCATAATAACAACAACAACAACAATAACAATAATCATACTAAACAAAATGATGCTGTGATCATGTTCAAATATGAAACTTTAATTCACAGTCTTACATTTATTACCAAAATGTTTAACTTCAACTGCCCATTTCAGTTGTGACATTTAAAATCTCCCCATAGAATTTAGAGGCATTTCCTCATAAAAATACCGGTGATAATAAAAAGCACATTCAACTTTTCATTCACCAAATCAATTCACATAAATTCCATACCTTTTTTTCCGACACAGATGGCGGGTACTAACATCCACAAACACATACCTATCTCCCGCAGGTATTCGGAGGAAAATCCTCACAGCGGGCGGTTACTAATACTCCCAAACACATCTCAATTCATTCCACTCATTCACAAAGTAATTCACTCAGCTTTCAATGAAGAAAATCAAGAGATATTTACCAAGTTTGAGAGAACCTTACCGAGAGCTATTAACCCAGCTCTGAGGGCCAGAGCCTACCGGGAGAGAGTATACCAGGGGAACCCCCCTCTCTCTCGCTCCCTCCCAAAAAAGCAGTCTCTTTATGCTCAAAAAACCGGATAGAAAACCCTAAAAACACCTCCTCCATACCAAACCAATGAAAAAAAAACTGGGCATGGCCACTGATGTACAGGACTGGACATATTCTATTGGCTATGGTATAAGACACACCTTCCCATGTTTGTGTAAAAAAGGACATGACCAGACAGGGCTCGACATTATAATTGGCCCGCTGGCCCGGAAGCACTATTTAGACACCCCGGGCCAGCATAACGTACTTTCCACTTGCCCGCTCGGGCCACTACAAATATTGTTTAAAAAAAAATGTTTCCTGTGGTATTGGTATTTTGACAAGCAATTTAGTTAAATTGTTTCGTTTATTAACGCTACAACATAGCGTTTCGTGAGTCGCTTGTCGTTGTTGGGTGAAAAGCAAACAGCTGTTTGCTGCGGAGCGCAGCGCGAGCAGGCTCCCGTGAGCGCGCTCCTTCACTACAGACTATCGCGCCACCTAACCATTCGCCAAAATGTTTTTAATACCAGCGGTAACCGGCCAAGCGCCGTGCAAATAACAATTTTCAAATAAAAGAAAGTCACCGGAGGAGTTAAAGGAGAGTGACAGGGAGAGGAGAAGGAGAGGAGGAGTTAAAGGAGAGTGACATGGAGAGGAGAAGAAGAGGGAGAGAAAGTTTCAGCTTGATCGATGGAGTTGGCTTCTAGTGGTGCAGTGACGCGTCCTAAAACCCTTTTATAATCTATCATTAGATTTATGATTCGAACATTATAAAAGTAGGGTAGACATGTGGAGATTATCCGGCTGAACAAAACGTGCATTTATCAATCAGGTTTGTTTTCCACAGACCTTATTTCAGCTATTTTCAAAACCCTGTGGAGAAATCCCATTACTTTTTGTGGAGGGAACCAGCAGCTTACTTCCTGGTTTCAGGACGCGTCACTGCACCTCTCTATATGATGCAATATAAACAAGGTCTTCTGTCGGCTCTGTGCATCAATGCCGACCTATGCTGACAAGTAAGTGAAGAGCAGAACATATAAAGGTATTGGCTATAGGGAAATGTCCCAGCAGTTTAGGATAATGAAGGATCTAATCTGCTACATAGCCATTACATGTCTAACTCCTGATGACAGGAAGGCAGAAAGTGCATTATACAAATAATAATACTCATAATAGCAGACATTTTTTAACAATGATCACAATATCATTATTTTAATAAACCAAATATGAACAATTGAGGAAAATGAGGAAGAACTGATTGTTCAAATGTTGTAGTTCAAGTAGTAAGTGCATAAATTACTATAGCAACAAATGTGTTAATTTTCTTCATTATTAGTCGATATTTTTTTTTTGGACGAATGCTCCGGGTCAGTGGTTACAATGGTGGGGCCAGTGACAATACAATTCCACCGGCCCGGAGGGCCAGTGGCTTTTTACCCTTAATGTCTACCCCTGCCAGACATATTCTATGGCTATGACATAACCACCTTTTTGAGGCCTCAATGTATTTCTCCTTAAGTCCGGAGCCCCCCTCCCTGTGTGAGAGGAGAGGGAAGAAACTGCCTACTCTCTTATCAGAGAGTAAGGCATAAATCATTATAGGCCTTACACTCAATTTAACAAACCACTTGTGTTTTGTTTATACTGTAAATATAGAAAAACATAACATATGAAGCATTTTCATTGTGGGTTATACAAGAATATAATTGATTATATTTGATTATAACTAACTTTCGTTTTAAGTATTCAACATACTATGAAGATCTCAACACCCTCTTTTTAAAACGCAAAGTTATCAAACAGCAACAGATAAAATTGTAAGCATACATACATATTCAAAAACCATCAAGAAGCATTTTCATTATGGGTTTATACAAGAATATGATTAATCATATTTGATTTATAATTAACTTTTGTTTTAAGTATTCACTTGATACTATGAAGATCTCAACACCCTCTTGTTAAAACGCAAAGTTATCAAAACAGCAACAGATAAAATCGTAAAAACACATACATATTACATACGTAAAACTTCAAGCATTAATATCATGAAAAGTTCTTCATTATGTGTAATAAGGACGACCTTTGATGAACCTGGTGTGGAGAACACCGAAAACATAGTACCTCACTGGAATGTTCTCGTTTACAAGAATGAAAAGAGTCATGATGATCATAGATTTGTGTGCACACTCCCATTCTACCTGGCACTTGCAGGAGCGGGGGGCCTATCAGTTGTTCCGGTGTAGACTCCTAAATCCATGTTGCTATCTGATGTAAATCGGAGAGGCTCCATCTGTCGGTGTGTGTCGATTCACTTGGTTGACTTTGTGACAAGGTCAATGAGGCCCCACACAATGATAGCACAAACAAGGAACCAGAGGCATATGAAACAGCTTAGCTGGCCCTCGCTCATGACATCCTGTGTGTGCAGTGTGAGATTAGGCGTATGTGGTGCGAGTGTGGTGCTGGTGGTGACTTGGCACGTCACTTGTTGTCGTCTGTTTCTACCGTCTCTCCTGGCCTGTGACTACGACCTTGCAGTGGCTAGCGTGGACCCACGTGGCTCTCTCGGCGACCTTGACCGCTGTCTGGGTGACGAGAAGCACCTGGTAGGGACCTTGCCAACGGTTGGATTTCCAGCTCTTTCTCCGGAAGTCCTTGACCAGCACGAAGTCGCCGGGTTGGAGATGGTGAGGTGGACCAGTAGCAGGGGGTAGGGCTGCTGCTACCAGGCGTCTGATATCTGACCATGCAGTTATCAGGTAGTCGTCGTCTTTTTTGGGAAATCCACTGCGATCTGAGTGGCTCAGCAGGTAGAGATGCAGCCTGTCCCTGGAAGAAACATCATCCTCCAGTGACTCAGCTGCTGATCCATACTGCACAGGTTTCCTGGGTCCAGGAGTTGGCATCACTGGAGGCACTGTGACTGAAGTAGTCCCGCTAGGCAGGTTCAAATTCTCTTGGTAGATTGAGGTATTAATCCCAACAATATAGCTAAGATCAAGTATAAATTATTTCTCTGATTCATAAAAAGTTGTTTCAGTTAAAAGACTTCCCCCAGGATTTTTTCACAGAGTCATGTATTCCATATTACTCTGGAATTTCTATCGACAGCAAGGTGATTGTTTTTCCTCTTACTCAGTTGGCCTCCAACGGCAGAAAGCACTGGGCCATAATTTATTCTTATCAGTTTAACGACCTGACAGCCCTACACCTCCATGCTGTGTGAAAAACCAGCAAAAAAGAAGGAGGAAGTTGTGCTCAAAAAATTCAATGAATACTGTTGTAGGGTGTAGGCCAGGGATCACCAACTACATTTGTCCAAGGGCCAAAATGTATCCAATAGACACTATCGCGGGCCAGCGGGGGGGGGCATGAATACATGCTCTGAAAGTAATCAGAATACAGTTACAGTTACGTGTCTTAAAAAAGTAACGTGTTCAGGTTACTTTTAGAATACTTTTGAAATACTTTCTTTTTCCATAACAGATGGGTATTTTTTGGTGAACAGGAGACACTTGTTTTACTGTTTTAATGGCTTATCAAGAACTCAAACACAACATCTTGGTGTCATTCTGGACAGCTCTCTCTCATCTGCACCCCACAAAACATCACCCGGACTGCATTCTCCTACTGTAAACCTTTCCTTAGAATATGTTATGAATTGTAAGGTGTCCTTGGGTGCTTTGAAAGGCGCCCCTAAATAGAATGAATTATCATTATTATTTATTATTATTATTATTATTATTATTATTATTATTATCTGAAACGATGTAATAACTTTTAAAACTGTTTCCAGTCACTTGCCCCATGCATTCAGCAGCAGCAGCCATTCACTTTGATTTTATCCCGTTATAAATGTCATAATTTCGACAATAAAGAAATGCTACATCAACGTTATCTTGCACATTTTATCTAACCATCTCCGTTTCTAACTTTCAATATATTTTAAAAGAGATCTCTCTCTCATCTGCGTGCGGGGGCGGGGCCTCACAGACACGCCGCAGCTCTCTCTCGCTCACAGACACGCTGCAGCGCCGTGCAGTGTGCACACAGTTCTGCCGGTAATGAATCTTACATTTTGTGAGGAAACTTTTCTACCAATAATTCCAATAATATTCCAAAATGTATTCACTTCAGGTGAAAGTAACTGTAATCAGATTACTCATTTTTCAAATGTAACGCCAGCTGAATACAGTTAGCCTACTTGATTTTTGTATTCTGATTACGTAACGCCGTTACATATATTCCGTTACAACCCAACCCTGCTTCTAGGCTACTGTCCCGCAGCTCCTGCCTCTCTGTTGGACTCTGTCGCAGAGGGGCTGCTGCTGTGGTGCGGAGCGCACAAAGCAGACTCTTCACAACGAAGGATCACTTCTACTTCTTCTTCTTCTTCTTCTTCTTCTTCTTCTTCTTCTTCTTCTTCTTCTTCTTCTTCTTCTTCTTCTTCTTCTTCTTCTACTTCTTTCTTCTTCTTCTTCTTCCTTCTTCTTCTTCTTTCTTCTTCTTCTTCTTCTTCTTCTTCTTCTTCTTCTTCTTCTTCTTGCTTCTTCTTCAAGGAAGGGAAGGTTTCGCAGTACGCAGTCTACTGTCCTGCAGCTGCTGCCTCTCTGTTGGACTCCGGTACTGCACCTTACTCACGAGACGGTTTGTAAAAAAAAAAATGGGTGGGGGCGAACGCAGTAACCACTCCGCCAACGCCACAGTCACTCCCGTTCTGCGGGCCGGATGGAGAATGTCTGGCGGGCCGGATGTGGCCCGCGGGGCCGCCAGTGGTGGTCACTGGTGTAGGCATATACCAATTAAAAATAACTGAAGAGAAAAACTAATAATGTAAAATTAAAAACAAATGATAAAAACAATATAAAGGTTAATTCCATTTCCTCTTTGATACTGAGGTATTCTCCATTCAAGCCTCAATGATCCATATGCTAATAGACAGAGTTTCGTCCTTGCCATCTTTCTTTGCATAATTCACTAAAGATTCTAACAGTTGTAATACTAAATCGTCTGCAATTCAAATATTGCTTTTACTCAGATTTAAATTCCTTCTTTTGCTCTATAAAATATCCCTTGGTGCATAATTTACCAAGATAAATTCTAAATTATTGCGGGAAGATCCCACAAAAAGCCATCCTCTCCTGTGGAAGAAAGCACATTAATCTGCCACGTGTGTGTGCAAAACATGTCATGTGATGTGAGACTGATAGCATCATTAGTGGATGGGTAGGCCGTAGTCATATTCCTATCTGGATTCTAAACTCAGTTGGCTCGGGTGAACAGGCCCTCTCTTCTGGAGTGAAACTATGTTCCCAGAGATTGACGTCACTGTATCCAAACCTTCTGATTTAGTTTTAAGCTGACCCTTCTCTGGACTTCGCCCCTTCCTAGTCACCCATACACGATTTCTGAACTTAAACGGAAAAGGTGTGATAGTTAGATATGACCTGGTTTTCTGTAAAGGTTTCATTGCTTCCCCTTCGTGGCTTACTTCCCGAGGTTATCTACACTCCACATCTGGATCAGACATCATCATCTTCCATTTTCCCATCTACTCATCATTGCTTTTGCTCCCTGAACAGTTTGTTTAGTAGCTTCAGATATTGAAGAATAAGGAGTGTGTATGCACATTTTGGTACCTTGAGACATTTCCCTCAGGGCTGGATAGAATCTGAATGCAAGTCCAAGATGCTTCTCTTCAGGAGAGAACTTTTCCTCTGTTCCTGATCAAGTCATGGACATGAACAGCACAGATTTTCTATCACCCTGGTTCCTTATCCCCACACCTCCTAAATCATTCGTGGCTAGATGAACTTCCCAAGCTTTCTCCATATCACGCATTGTTAGTTTCTGAGAATGGGTCACAACATACTCTTTTGTTTTTTGATATTGATGTTTTTGTTCTGGTGTTAAGATCATTTTTTGAATCTCCCTCTTTTCTTAACAACTGGATCTATGGCTATTTTAGATCTGACTTGGTTAAGAGTTGATTTGTTCATTGGTGAGAGGAACTATTTCCCTTGTGATGGGGTGCGGGTGGGTAGCCTGCTTTTGGAGAGTTCCTTACAATCTCCAGATCTTCCTCTCTGTGCTGAGGCCATACAACTTTTAATGGGTCGCTCTGTGGTATGTTCAGATTTTCTTCCCCTCCAGAAGTCACGCCTGTCTCTGACCCTGTGTGCTGAGTTTTTCTGCAGCACCTCAGGAGCAGAGAAAGGGGGAGATATTTTCCAAAAGTGTAATCTCCTTCATGAGCAAAATAGCACCACATTTAACTCTCCCTGACTTGTCTTTAAAGCGTTCTTTAAGGCCTGAATTGAGTCTTCTGTTGTGTAACGGAAAATCCCATTTCCAAAAAGGGGTCAAGAGCAAATACTAATATATTTGAAGATATTGTTGGGGTTTGATATCTGCTGATAGTTCCCACATAGGTTTAAAAAAAAAAAAAAAGCCTTCTGACAGTTTAATATTCCTTATCATATTATCACTCCGTGCTTGCATGCTAGAATCTATTTTAGCTCCCTAATAGCAGGGTCCACTAACCTGGTTGGTTGATCCCGTTTAAGATATTCAATATTTGACATTATTATTTCCAACATTCCTTTTCCCTGAATATCAGGTCTAACAATGTGTTTTCTTCTGGGAGTAGTAGATGCGATACTCATAAATGGCATCTGTGAGCCTTTATCCCCGTTGGGTGGAGGTAGGGTCTCAGACATTATACCACCTGTTTGGTGCTCTCTGTCCAAACGGTAGTCTGACAGGAAACGTATTTTGGTCGCAATACGCCCGTGGGTCTGGGCTAAGCTGACCAGGGGGGGAGCAGAAGGTCTGGATTTAGCTTCTGTGTATCCCTCCCTGTGTGGTTGGCTCTGAGTCATTAAAAAACTGCGTTCTAACCTCATCTGCCATTTTTTTTTTTTTTAAATGTTTTATTTTATTTAAGGGTTTACGTTCACTCTTTTATACACATGCAAGTTCCTAGGCTATTACTCACACCGGAGGATCAGTCCGACTATACCGTCACTTTGTTCTAGGTTACTCTTTCTGGATTCAGCTAGTGCATGCGGATACCTCAACTAAGAGGGTTATGTATCGAGCTTCGAGCTGTTCCAACAGCATAGGTACCCTTTCGACCTATGTTTATCTTTATTAAATCTCCTATTAACTCTTCACCACGTTATGTTTTAACGCAAAAGTTCTAACCGCAGCTCTTTGTCAAGTCCTACCTATAAGTTTCAAAGTAATTGGACAGGTACTGAGCAGTGCTCCGACGGCTGACTTCACTACTAGCCACCAAACCTGTGTTAAAGGGACCACAGGGGCTTCTCAGTTTGGCTAGGGGAAGAAGAACCTACTTTAGCTTCTTTAACAGACAGCTATATCCGATATAATATAACCCTCAGTCCGGTGCAATAGTATCAACTTAAATTACTACACTTTTAGGTTTAAATATATAATCTAGGATTTGGGTAGGTATTTTAACAAGACTTTCAGCCTGTATTTCGCTGATTTGTACTCATCGACTTTTTTCACTAGGTCGTTTTGGTTCTTGTAGTTTGACTCTGTAAAAGTATGACTTTTCACAGAGCCCCACGTTGGGCGCCATGTAAGAGTCGGTGAGGTCTTGATAATTTATTCCAGCAAATTATTCTGACCTACTAATTGACCTGACCGAAGTTATTGAGTCTATGTAAGTTTACTGCTTGGCTCAGATCCACCAAGGTCAGCAAGATCTCACCTCTATTAACTCCCCGAAGAACCAGGTTCAATTAACTGCTGTTTCTATTCAGACAACTCTTTTCAATCTGTTTAAGGGATCCCGAAGGATTTTGGTATCAGTAAATGAGGAAATGTAAAATGTAAATGTTTTCCAGAATGCAGCTGACAGGTCCAACAGGATGATGACAGAGGAGAGGGATGCTTCTTTGGCAGTGTGCAGTTCCTCAGTGACAGCAATGAGAGCAGTTTCTGTGGAGTGACCTGCCTTGAAACCAGACTGGTGCGGATCCAGAAGGTTGTTCTGATGGAGATAACAGGAGAGTTGTTTAAAGACAGCGCGTTCAAGTGTTTTAGACAGGAATGGGAGGAGAGAGACAGGCCTGTAGTTTATAACATCAGACGGGTTGAGAGTGGGTTTCTTTAGGAGAGGGTTTACTCTTGCCTCCTTGAGACTGTTTGGAAAGTGACCAGAAGTTAGAGAAGTGTTGATGAAATGGGTGAGAAACGGTAGAATATCAGGAGCGATAGTCTGAAGGAGGTTTGAAGGGATGGGGTCCAGAGGACAGGTGGTAGGGCGGGCAGAGGTAATGAGGGTAAGAACCTCACTTGGAGAGAGAGGGGAAAAGGAGGTTAGTGTGTGGGTGAAAGGAGGGTCCGGTGACCCAGCGGTGAGTAAAGGTGAGTCAGAAAAAGAAGAGCGAATATCATCAACCTTTTTTTCAAAGTGGTTAACAAAGTCGCTTGACAGAAGTGAGGAGGGGGGAGGGGCTTTGGGAGGGTCCAAGAGGGTGGAGAAGATGGAAAATAGTTTTTTGGGATTGGAATAGGAAGATTGGATCTTATCTTGAAAGAAAGTGCTCTTTGCCTGAGAGATCGAGGCAGAGAAAGAGGAGAGGAGAGCCTGATAGGTTAGGAGGTCGTCACGGTGTTTGGATTTCCACCGTTTCCGCTCTGCTGCCCGAAGGACGGTTCTATTAGCACGCAGTGCGTCATTTAGCCAGGGAGCAGGGGGGGACTGATGAGCCTGCCGAGATGTGAGAGGACAGAGAGAGTCCAGAGAGGATGAGAGAGTAGAGAGGAGAGTTTCTGCAGCAGAGTTTTGGAGGCAGGAGTTGGAACGAGTCAGAGGAAGGGAGGGCTGAGAGCACCGATGAGGCAAAGGTAGAGGGGGAGAGGGAACGAAGGTTACGGCGGACAGGTGCAGGATGAGAAGAGATTAGTTTGTTATGTTTGGAAAGGGGTAGAGAGAATGAAAGGAAGAAGTGATCGGATGTGTGGAGCGGGTTAACAGAGAGGTTAGAAGTAGTGCAGTTCCTTGAGAATATGAGATCAAGGACATTGCCAGCTTTATGAGTTGGTGGGGATGGAGACAGTGAGAAAGCAAAGGCGGTTAACAGAGATGTTAGTTCGTCTATCTTCCCCGACTGGAGGTTGAAGTCTCCGAGAAGTACAGCGGGGGGGCCAGTTTCAGGGATGTGTGAGAGGAGATGATCTAATTCCTCCAAGAAGTCCCCCAAGGCGCCTGGTGGACGGTAGAGAACAACAATGGTTAATTGTATAGGATGGGTTACTGTGACGGCATGGAATTCAAAGGTGGAAGGAGTGAAGTTAGGAAGCTTGAAGAGGGAACAGCTCCATTTGGGGGAGAGCAGGAGACCAGTTTCACCTCCTCTGCCAGTGGGTCTGGGTGTATGGGAGAAGGAATATGCTGTGGAGAGAGCTGCTGGGGTGGATGTGTTGGATGGAGTAATCCAGGTCTCAGTGAGAGCAAGGAAATCCAGAGACTGCAGGGAAGCGTAGCCAGAGATGAAGTCAGCCTTAGGAACAGCTGACTGGCAGTTCCACAGGCCGCCTGAAACTAGATGTTGGATCTCAGTGGAGCTGGATCTCCTACATACAGCCCTTCATCCCCATTTAAAGCCCTGCTACATAATTGAGGCCCAATCCCAAACCGCCCCCTACACCCTACCCCTACACACTACTCCTCCGTTTGCGCGTTCGCGCGGAGGGTCCGCCACATTAAGTGCTGTTCCAAAGCAACGAGTGTGGAGCGGTGTGGATGGGGAGTGGGCTATCAAGCCCTCAAACAGCGAGTCTGCAGCGGTGCTGACTTGAGACCGGTCTCTACCTGACCGGAGTCACGCTGTGTGTGTGTCCGTCAGGAAACAAGCTGTTAACAAGTAGTTCCCTAACCCTAACCACTGATAAACTGCGATGTTAACAACCTCATGATAACCTCATATGTTTTTAACTTAGGATCATACCTGTGTTTAGTCTAGAAAAAGGTAAATGTGTTCATTTTATTATAAAGTTGTGTATATGTACAGACTGTTGCAAAAACTAAGAAGCTTATAAACATCAGGTTTAAAACTAAAAGAGCTTTGAAACACAATGAAAGATGTTAGGAGTTTTATTTGAGTTATTCATTTAAAATTTTTGTCAAAGAGATGCTGATTTGAAACCGTTGTTACATACAGTTACGGCATTTCCTGTTTCTGCCGGAGAGAGGGGAGAGAGGGGAGAGAGGGGAGGCCGTCCCAAAGCTTGCTGCTGTGTTTACTCCCTCCATCTGACAGGAGGAGCCTCGTTGAGCTGCGAGTGTGACTCCACGGAGTTCACTCCGTCACGGAGGGGGAGTGTGTAGGGGTAGGGTGTGGTTTGGGATTGGGCCGAAATAACATTGACAGCTCAAAGAGGCCTCACTCTGTCAGACCATGATGTCAGATTTTGTGATGAATGTCTTTGAAGTTTTTCAATCCAGTCTACTGGCAGATTTCTCCACTTACTCCACCTCCTATTCCAGAATGTTAATGGGATCAATGGCAGGATGGCATTACATATTTCTAACCCAGTATGCTGTAAATTAACGTTTCACCTCTGTCTGATATTTAGGTGTACCAGTTCCAGAGGGCGTCCCTGGGTGGAGCCCAGCTGCTAGAACCCTCCGCAACATAACCAACAACTCTGACATGCAGCCAGCCAATCGACCTGCCAACGTAGCACATGTAAGAAAATCCCTGCCTGCTGTAATTGTACAATTTAATGAATGTAAACAAACAATGACACCAAATTACCACACTGATATCATTGGGACCTTTCTACATTGCTAATTCTCCCTTGTCCTCCTCTGTTGCAGATCATCCAGAATCTGACAGCCAATCAGACAAAGCCATTGGAGCAACAGACCAATCAGAGCCATGCTCAAACCCCTAACAGTACCAACCCTCTTCTCTTCCCATCTAAACTGGCCGGCCAGCCCCTTACAGCAGAGCAGCAGCAGTTACTGCAACAGTCACACCAGGCAGCTGAGCAGCAACAGTTACCACAGCAACCGCAACATCCCATGATGCACCTCCAGCAGCAGCAGCAGCAGCATCAAATGATGCAGCTACACCACCAACAGCAGCAACAGCCACAGGTCCCACAACAAGGGTTTGCACAGTTACCCCAACAGCAGCAACAGTTTTTGCAACAACAGCAGCAGCAAATTCACCAACAGCAGATGATTACACAGCAACAACAACAGCAGCAGCAGCAGCAGCAGCAGCAGCAGCAGCAACAACAACAACAACATGCGTTCTCCCAGCAGCAGCAGCTCCGGCCCCAGCAGCTCCTCCGGCCTGGGTTGCAGCAGCTGCAGCAGCAACAGGCTCTGCAACAGCAGCTGCAGCAGTTCCAACAACAGCAACGCATGCAGATGTTACAGCAGCAGCAGCAACAGCAGCAGCAGCAGCAGCAGCAGCAGCAGCAGCAGCAGCAGCAACAGCAGCAGCAACAGCAGCAGAAGAATCATCAGCAGCTACACCAACAGCATCTGCAGCAGCAGCAACAGCAGCAGCATTTCCTGCAGCAGCAGCAACACATGCAGCAGATGCAGCAGCAGCAGCACCTACAGAATCATCAGCAGCAGCAGGCTCTGCAACAGCAGAACCAGCAGACCCAGCAGAACCAGCAGCAGACTGCCCTGCAGCCGCAGCTACAGCAGACTCCACACATCTCCCAGCTGTTCGGACACGAGCCCGGTCAAGAAAGTGAGTAATAACAATAATAATAATAATACATTTTATTTATAGAACGCTTTTCTAGAAACTCACAGACACTTTACAGAGTAAAACTTCATAAATACATCATTAAAACAACACACTTAAAATATATAAAACACAAAATGTATTACAGATTAAAAGCAGGTCTGAAGTACACTCAGAGAATCACTTTTCACTAACAACAGGCTAAAGTTAATTGTCAAGTCTAGTATTTATGCAGTTGTTGGGTATTGGACCCCTTTAAACGGGTTGTGGGCAGGGCTCCATAGTACATTTGACCCATTCTAGTGTTAGGAGCAGTGTGCTGCCATTATGAACGGCGCCCGGGGAGCAGTGTAGGGAATGGTGCCTTGCTCAGGGACACCTCGGTAGCTCTTGGTCTTGCCGGGACTTGAACTGGTGACCTTCCAGTTGCCAAGCCAAGTCCCTATGGACTTCGCCACCACCAACTGGTCTCTTGTAGACTTTACCTTAAAGGTAAAGACCTTAAGAGGCTAAGACCTCTGCTTGAGGCAGGGTTGCATTCCGCTGTCCCATGAGAAGATAGTTTGGCATGATGGGGTCACGGTCGGCCACGCCAGACGACACATATCCAAGCGGTTTAGAGTTCCTCTTCACTTCCATTAAGGTTGTGTATAGAACGTACTGCTTGTGAGTATCAAGGATGCAGATTTTTGGCTCTGCCGCTGTAAAACCGCAGATCTCTGATGAGCCCTTTTATGTCCATTGAACCAGCAGTGGTTGCAAGCTCAGGCGTCTTTGGCCAGTGTTCGACACTCTGCTTGTGGACCGGGGGGTCCTCAGCGTTTGTAACTGGGGAGATAAGGTATTGCTGCACTGAGGTCTGTTTTGGCGCACATTCTTCCCCGCCTTGCAAAGCCCATCCAACGGCAGTGTGAATTGTGATGGGCCCACCATTAGGTCCTTTGCGACCTGGCTTGGTGGCAGTGATGCAATGTGCTTGATCTGGGTTGAATAATGGCTGCAGCAGGACCTTTCGTGAGTGAGCGTGGCGTTTCCGTAGCACCTGCACTGGGTATGTCTGCTCCACTAGGTCTAAACCTGAAGCAGGGATATCTAGATACTTTCCAAGGTTTGACATAATGAATTGTGCTACTTTTAAAGCAAGCAACGATGTTTTCAAATCTGTAATCAAAAAGCTCCGCCTTCCTGCTGTTGCTACATTTTTCAAACGGTAACAACGGACTACTATTTTTCTTAGCGGATGCATGTCAATTTAAATCAGGGGTCGGCAACCCCTGGCACGCGTGCCAGCCTTGGCATGCGGCACCGTAACCAGTGGCACGCTAGGAATAAGTAGAATAAGTGTGCAAAAATATTTAAATGGTATTTTCGGATCCTGAACGAGACCGCTGCCAGAGCGCGTCTCCCCGTTATCTGCAGCAGGAAGCCATGCACGCAGCGCAGCCCCGCTCTCTTTAACTCCAGGTGACTTTCTGCCGCTTTCCTCCGTGGTGCTGATCGTTTCACCATAGAGAGGAAAGCACTTCACTAACTGCAGTAGCCATAAGGAGCTGTACAAATGCCGCAGTTTTTGCGTGGCTGTGTCTTTAGTTGAAAGCCCAGTGGCGATCTGCTCATCTCTCATCGAAATAATATGCTACAAAGGGGCGGACTGGCCATCTGTGTGTTGAACTTTCCTGTCGGCTCCCAGACCGTAGTCGAGGAGGGCAGAAGCAACAAGCTTCAGGTTCAATAACCCACTTTAGCTTAAATGACTGGAGAGAGGCGAGCTCTTCTTGGGAGGCAGTTGCATTTATTTAGCTGTTCTTCTGTTCCCCAAAATACATCACAGACCTCTGTTTCTCTGCTGCCTCGTTTCACTTCCAGAAACATACACACGCTCCCTCCATAGGTTCTCTCACTGTCGCTCTACCATCCACAAACACGTATGCACAAGCCACGCCCCTCTCTCTCTCTTAAAGGGTCAGCGATCTCATCTCACTCTGCGTGACCCTAATATCATAACATGTGTGTTCTGGAGAATCACAGAACGGACGATCGTCCTTATTATTATGCCGTTAAAACCAATTATTTAAATGTGTTTGTTAAATTCGACATCATGTAAATTGCGCTGACAGGTCCACACACTGCTCCCCCCCCCCCCCCCCCCCCCCCCGTTGGCACGCTGATAACAATTTTTTTTTTAAATGGCACTTCATATCAAAAAGGTTGCCGACCCCTGATTTAAATCAATACAACTATTTTTTAAATCAATAAAATCATTTTCTAAACCCATACAAGCATTTCAAAAATATTGGCAGTCATATCGTTACTTTGTTGAGAATGTGGCCATGTAATAAGCGGGATAATGTGCATAATAATGCATGATAATGACCGCCTCGCTGCACATTATCCTTTATGTGGAGGAAACTTCTGTGTAGCAATTGCAATTAGGAGTCACCGACTCAGGAAGGAGACACGGTAGAGCAGGAGCTTTTGATGTCAAACACTGATGGTTTATTTGGAGTTACGGCCGGAGAGATTCACATCACAAGTCACAGCAGTCACGGTGAGACTGCACGGGAGAGTTGCCACGTCAATTCTGAAGCGCCTCTCTCTTGTTAGCCCATTTAACTGGTTTCACAGAGAGTGATCAACATGTTTTGATAAGATAGTTTAGACAGTTGGGCACACGGAGTCCACTTGCCTCCATCACCTATGGCCTCGAAGATTTCATACCTTGGAGGCCACAAACAACGAAGAAGAAAGTGTCCCAGTGCACCCACAACAACAGACCATCTGTGACCTAGTGTTGACCGGTCACAGAACGGGAACAATAACTTTATGGCTGAAGCAGCCTATGTCCTTAAAGGAGATAAACAGACGTCAGGGTTAGTCATGCACGTCATCTCTAGGAGTCGAGGACAATTATTTCCTTAACACTTTACATAATATATAATCATTCTGACCTCATAGAACGATAAATTAAATCTTTAATTTCATGATGACGACGCTCAAATGTTCAGTGTTTCCGTTTCCTGTGTAGTATTTATAGTTGTTATATTCAGATATGATTGATTAAAAACTAGACCTAAATGTTCCATGTGTGTCCTCGCTGCTTGTTCCATCACACATTAAGAATTCTGAACTCCGTCCGTGCGGTGCGCTGTGACTCTGTGCTCTCATTCGCTTTCTAATGTACATTTAATTTATACCATGAAACCATTTATACATAATATTAATAATCATAATTAGGGATGCACGATATTGGTTTTTTGAAACCGATACCGATAACTTCCTGCTTCTCAAGACCGATACCGATAACCGATAATAATATAATATATATATATATATTAAATGTACCTGTAGTTTTTGCACACCTGGTGGTAAAAAAAAGACTAGTAGTGAGCAAATGACATGAGCATTACTACTATGAACAAAACAAAGCCAAGAACAGTTTTGACTCTTCAAAGTGACCATATTTATTTTCCGAAATAAATATAATTGAGTCAATCAGTCAATGACAATGTGTTTCCCTGAACAATGAGTGAACAATGAGTGGTCCATATTAAGAAATGGAAACATCTATTACCTGGCATTACTCTGGCAAACTTCTTGCCTTTTTCAAAAGCCTCGTCGATAGGTAAAAGCCCCGGTGCCTTTGCAGCTGGCTTTGGATTCGCCGCTAGTTTAGCAGCGCAGGCGTCTTTGTGCGCTTTTAACACACCATCGTAGCGATGGCGATGTTTCAGGTGACTAATCAGGTTGGAAGTATTATAGCTCGTTGCCTTTTCCCTCCTCGTGGAACTTCTGCATTGCATTTGTTAATACAAATAGCAAGCGAACTATCTAACTCTGAAACTTTGAAATAGTCCCATACTACCGACGACATGTTTGTTTACTGTCCTGGCTTCACGGCCGCACACACGTCACAGCCAGGCATGAGTTAGGGAGTTTGTGAAAAACTCCCCTCTTCCTAAACCACTAATACCACAGTACTGGCAAAATGGGAGGAGCCGAGGGAAAAACAAGCGCTCCTCATCCCAATCCACCCACACCGCAGTATTTTTTTCTTTTTTTTTACCCAAAAACTATAGTGTATATTATCGGGGCTATTAATACTTTTATCGGGTTTATCAGGATGACGTCATAATTCCTAATATCGGACCGATAATTATCGTGGACCACTAATCATAATATATCATATATGTGCAACAATTAGTCAACTACAAGGCTCGACATGAACGACTGCCCGATGGCCCGGGGGCCATCTAGTATTTAGCTCGGGCAATGAAGCCTCACCTGCTGGTTGCCCGATCGGGCAATCTATTATGCCAGTATCATGCAGCTGGCGGATCCAGTAATGAGTGACCCAACAGTAAAACTAAACATATCTATAACTAGTTACGGTAGTTTGAGAGGTAATTAAAATAGCTATGTGTGATTTTCTAACCTGAAGTGTGTGTTTTGTCCGCTCACCGCTGCATGTGATCATGCAGAGCTGTGTGTCGACTCGTCAGCATCTGATATCTCTCTCTCCCGTCAGATTAGACTTCACTCGCGTTTATGTCCATATCGATCAGATCCAGCTAGTTCTAGCTAATGATATGACTACCTGCTTATTAAAAGACACCTAAACAATAAGTGTCGCTATGCAACTGGGTGAGGCCACAAAGTATAGCGCAGCATTATGCATTTGTTTACATGCCCACCGGAACCCCGAGGCATTACCAACAGATCAACGCACAATCAACCCATACAGAACATCTCTTTCTCCACATTAAGTAATAATAATAATAATAGATTTAATTTGTTAGCGCTTTTACAGGTGCTCAAAGACGCTTTACAGATATAGTGAAGGGAAAAGGAAGGAACAACAAATAAATATATAGTAAACAATCACACATTAAAAGCCAGATTGAAGAGGTGAGTTTTTGTAAGTTTTTTGAAGGAGGTGAGGTCAGTGCAGTCTCTGATGGGTTGGGGGAGTGAGTTCCAGAGGGAGGGAGCAGCGACGGAGAAGGCTCTGTCCCCCCAGGTCCGGTGATTGGTGCGGATGGATAGGAGGTTGGCTTCTGATGAGCGGAGGCAGCGGGAAGGGGCGTGGTGGTGCAGCAAGTCTGTGAGGTAGGGGGGGGGCCTGATTGTTGAGGGCTTTGTGGGTAATGAGGAGGACTTTGAAGTCGATTCTTTGACGGACGGGGTGCCAGTGGAGGTTCTGGAGGACGGGAGTGATGTGGTCTCGGGAGCGGGTGTGGGTGAGGAGGCGGGCAGCAGAGTTCTGGATATGTTGGAGTTTATTGATTAGGTTGGATGGTATGCCGTAGAGGATGCTATTGCAGTAGTCGAGTCGTGAAGTGATGAATGCATGAATCAGGGTTTCAGCAGCAGAGGAGGAGAGTGATGGGCGGAGACGGGCAATGTTTTTGAGGTGGAAAAAGGCTGTCCTGGTGATGTGATTTATGTGGTGGTTGAATTTGAGCTGACTGTCGAAGATGACTCCGAGGTTGCGGATGTGAGGGGGGGGAGATAGAGTGTGGCTGTCAATGGTGAAGTTGAAATTCTGGATGTCTTTGATACGGGATGGGGGGCCAATGATGATGTCTGATTTGGCACTGTTCAGTTGGAGATAGTTTGTTTGCATCCATGCTTTTATTTCTGAGAGACAGTTGGTGAGAGTGGAGTGTGTTGTGGGGGTGATGGTTTTTGTTGAGATATAAAGTTGGATGTCATCGGCGTAGCAGTGAAATTGAAGGTTGTGGCGACGAATTATTTTGCCAAGGGGGAGCATGTAGAGGATGAAGAGGAGGGGGCCAAGCACCGAACCCTGGGGGACACCCAGTGTTAGACATTAGAGTTGACTATTCTTGTCTGTCACATACTCTTCTTGTCTGTCACATAAGTGGCGCAACTGAAGCAGTATTGCGCAAAAGGGGAAATTATTTTGACCGGAGAGATTTAGATTTGCCGGTTAACGGGAACTCTGACGTCGCCATTTTGTGTGCTTCGCGGATGCGCTCGGCTCCTCTCGACTGCTGCTCGGGTCTGCTCGGGCAGCTTCCGGATGAGGAGGCATTCGTTCGACCAACTTACAGTAGATAACATTACAAACATCTTTAACAGGGGCCATAATAGTGTAAATAACGTTTGTTTTGGCAGTTATAACTGAATGTAATGTTTTCTACTTGTGTACATCTGGGAAGGCATTTGCCTTCATCAGATGGAAAGTGTCTTGACCAACAACTTAAATATTTCTTATAGCTATGCAGGGCATGCAAGCGAGTAAACACAAACAAGAACAAACAAACAAGTGAAATGAAGACTAAAAATTCTTAGTATAATATTGTGGTGGTTCATCTTATAATTCAGTCTAGAGAATGCACTAGACAGCATCTAAGACCTGCAAAAATCTAAATTTTCTAGAGGGAGGCCCCCCAAATTCTTCGTGCGTCATTTCGTCTGCGCGCATTTTTCAGGGCAATCTCTATTGGGCTCAGGGCCATCTGTAAATTAGCTTAGACGGCCCACAGGGCCATCTCCCGAAATCCTTAATGTCATGCACTGAACTAGTTATTGTCTTTTATTGTGATTATAAGTGTTTTTATTGCATGTACAGCACTTTGGCTCGACCAAAAATCGCTTTTAAATGTGCTATATAAATAAAACTTGATTTGATTTGATTTGATTTAATCGCATGAATTGAGGACTAGAACAAGAACCTGCAGATTCTCTTT
Organism: Harpagifer antarcticus; assembly: GCA_902827135.1. NCBI lineage: Eukaryota > Metazoa > Chordata > Actinopteri > Perciformes > Harpagiferidae > Harpagifer > Harpagifer antarcticus. Next base: position 2,456,766 of record CADEHL010000110.1, on the reverse strand, counting down.
CTTACTATTCCAACTCTCAGTTCCACAGGATGGCTTCCTGCTCGGCTGTGTGTTTGCTATTGCTGACTACCCAGAACAGATGGCTGACAAACAACTCCTTGCTACATGGAAGAGAGTAAGACATTAATGCATCTAACATGTGTTTTAAAATAGTGCCAATAAGCAAAGATGGAGATTTTTTTTTAATTCTGCTGTGGATTATTTCATGTTTGCCAAATCCCTTCCTCAGGTGATCCAGGCATGTGGGGGTGCTGTAGACCCCACCCTGACCAGCCGCTGCACACACCTGCTGTGTGAGAGTCAAGTCAGCAGCATGTATGTTCAGGTAATGTGTGCTATCAGAACAGAACTCTACCAATGTTAAACACTGCAGACCGTCCGAACCAATCAGAATCCCAAGTTTTTCTTTGTGTTGGGGGCATACCAGTCACAGTAAACATAATAAGAGAAAACAATCTGGTGATATTTGTTGAATATATTTTTTAAACACAAAAGAGCTATACAACAAAGTTTAAAGAATGTGCATGGTATGAATAATGTGTAATGTGCAAAAAGTCTAAATTGTCCAGAAACTCTGCATTAATGTCACCCGATTCCCGAGAGACTTTCCTTCAATGTAATGTGTACATTCATTTTGCATTAATAGAGTGGTGCAGTGATGACTTTTTCTGTAGGCAGACCCAAAATAAATAATTGCAGGAAATGAGCTCTGTGTCTCACACATTTCTGCGTTAGGCTATAAATAATCTTCATCACGGTCGCAAATATCACCACTACTAAGCTAAAGGTGGCTAAGTAACAGCGAGATGTTAGCCGTCCAGAGTTTTTAAAACACATAGAAGTTTCAGATGTTAATCGTTGACAGTGGGGGCGCTAGGGGGTGGCTACTTGGGCTCAAGCCCCGGATGTTTTCTGAAAAGCCCCAAATGTTTCACTGAGAAACGTCTCGTCAGTAATGTGCAGTACCAGAGTCCAACAGAGAGGCAGCAGCTGCGGGACAGTAGCCTGCGTACTACCCCCGCTGCGATGCTCCGGCGAGCCTACTGTTCACGCTTTTGTCCATCTTTGTCTGTGTCGTTGATGATTATGCTGTTTTCTGTGGCAGGCTCTCAGAGAGGGGAAGCGCTGTGTAACTGCCCACTGGCTCAACACCGTCCTGAAGAGGAAGAGGATGGTTCCTCCTCATCGAACGTTACATCTGCCCTTCGCCTTCCCCCCTGGGGCCAAACCCTGCTCTCAGCACGTAGGTCCAGCCGACACATGTCTGCTGCTATCATTCATGAGTGTTATCTGATGGTGTGCTGTATATACCAACACAAGGAAGTGCCTTTTTTCTTTTTGGCATTGTAGGCTAAGACAATAAGTAATACTAATTTATTATTTCACTTTCTGCTCATTTCTGCCATTGTCAGTGTCTTATGTATATTACTATTGTATGTCTGATGCTGTCTGCCTGTCCTCTCCATCAGATAATCTCAGTGACGGGTTTTGTGGACGCTGACAGGGACGACCTGAAGCTGATGGCCTACCTGGCTGGTGCCAGATACACAGGATATCTATGTCGCAGTAACACCGTCCTCATCTGCAAAGAGTGAGGGGGGGGGGGGGGTTGCTGCAGGTGTCAATTGTAGCTCTGATCATACACTTTCAGTCGATATCATGCTGATACCTGGGCTCTGGGTATTCTGGGATTCTGACTTTTGTTCATCCAACTCACAGGTTTATCATTGCTTTGAGAAAGAAGATGATTAATTTACCCCTTTTAGAAGTGAAGATATAGTCATTTTGGAGCCTGAAACCTGAAAATCAGGTTCAGGGGCTTAAGGGTGAGTTAGACAAGTAACTTTCATCTAAGGAGCAGTTGGGTTGAATACGATTACAAAGGGTTTAAAACAAGAACAAATCCAGGCGAATCATCACAGATGAGTGAAAGGGTACTTATAGAATGGAGACCAGCTCAAGGGGTACACCAGACCAAAAAGGTTGGGAACCACTGAGTTAGGAGACTGGGCTAACTTATTTCATCAAGGATACAGCAAGCTTACCTCAAACTGTCCTTTCCTAACTTTGTAAAAACACAAACAAATACCTGGATAGAAATGTCCCCGCTGCCGTCGAGTTTGATTTTGTTACATTAATAAGTGATAAAGGACTGCTAAATGTAAGAAGGCAAAACATATGTGTTGTGTAGCACTTATTAGCAGAACCGTGTGAGTCATATGGTCATCTTGCTGATCTCTCCTCAGACCCAGTGGCCTGAAATATGAGAAGGCTAAGGAGTGGAAGATCCCGTGTGTGAACGCGCAGTGGCTGTGTGACATCCTGCTTGGCAACTTTGAAGCCCTGCGGCAGGTCCAGCACAGCAGATACTGCATGTACACACACCCCGAGCCCCTGGTGCCCAACACACAGCTGGTCCAGAACCTGCTGGGTGAGTAAATGGATACTGTCATAAACACACACACGTTTTATCTTGGATAATGAGTGTTATTTTAATGGAGAAAATGGCAAATGGTAAAATAATGGGGAAATAAAAAAACAGAAAGGTCACTTATTCAAAGTAACATCAATGTCAAGCATTTTTGTGAGCTAGCCTGGGCCTACCTATTTTATTTATTTAGTGACTGAGAATTCAGAAATCCACCCAAAAAAGGCTTGCATTTATTACATTACATTGCATTTAGCTGACGCTTTTATCCAAAGCGACTTACAATAAGTACATGCGACCAGGAAGACACAACCTTGAAGAAAACAGAATCATATAAGTACATCAGGTATCATAGAGCCAAACATTTCAAGTGCTACTCAACTGGCTATAGATAAGCCAGTCCTTTATTAGTATATAAGTGCTTTGTTAGTAATTCTATCGCTCGAAGTGGAGTCGAAAGAGATGAGTTTTCAGTCTGCGCCGGAAGATGTGCAGGCTTTCTGCTGTTCTGATGTCAATGGGGAGCTCATTCCACCATTTTGGAGCCAGGATAGCAAACCCACGTGTTTTTGCTGATGGGAACTTGGGTCCCCCTCGCAGCGAGTCGTTTGGCTGATGCAGAGCGTAGTGCACGCGCTGGGGTGTACAGTTTAACCATGTCCTGGATGTAGGAAGGGCCAGATCCATTCGCAGCATGGTATGCAAGTACCAGTGTCTTGAAGTGGATTCTAGCAGTTACCGGGAGCCAGTGAAGGGAGCGGAGGAGCGGAGTGGTGTGGGAAAATGTTGAAAGGTTGAAGACCAGACGAGCCGCTGCATTCTGGATGAGCTGCAGAGGTCGAATGGCACATGCAGGTAGACCAGCCAGGAGGGAGTTGCAGTAGTCTAGGCGTGAGGTGACGAGAGCCTGGACCAGAACCTGTGTCGCTTTCTGGGTCAGCTGGGGACGAATCCTCCTGATGTTGTAAAGCGTGTATCTGCAGCAACGGGTTGTAGCAGCGATGTTTGCAGTGAAGGACAGGTTGTTATCTAGGATCACACCCAGATTCCTTGCAGTCTGAGTCGGGGAAACAACAGAGGTGCCGATGTTGATTGTCAGGTCAAGAGTGGGACAATCTTTTCCCGGAAGGAAAAGCAGTTCAGTCTTGTCAAGGTTTAGCTCGAGGTGATGAGCAGACATCCACTGAGAGATGTCAGCTAGACAAGCAGAGATGCGTGCGATGACCTGGGTCTCTGAGCGGGGAAAGGACAGAATTAATTGGGTGTCGTCAGCGTAGCAGTGGTATGAAAAACCATGCGGGCTAATGACTGATCCGAGCGAGTTTGTGTACAGGGAGAAAAGGGGGGGACCAAGAACAGAGCCCTGAGGGACCCCTGTAGTTAATTGACAAGGGTCGGACTCGGACCCTCTCCAAGTTACCCTGTAGGTACGGTCTTTGAGTTATGAGGTGAGGAGGGAAAGTGCAGAGCCTGAAACTCCAAGTTCTTGGAGAGTGCGAAGGAGGATCTGATGGTTCACCGTGTCGAATGCAGCTGACAGGTCCAACAGGATGATGACAGAGGAGAGGGATGCTGCTTTGGCAGTGTGCAGTTCCTCAGTGACAGCAATGAGAGCAGTTTCTGTGGAGTGACCTGCCTTGAAACCAGACTGGTGCGGATCCAGAAGGTTGTTCTGATGGAGATAACAGGAGAGTTGTTTAAAGACAGCGCGTTCAACTGTTTTAGACAGGAACGGGAGGAGAGAGACAGGCCTGTAGTTTATAACATCAGACGGGTTGAGAGTGGGTTTCTTTAGGAGAGGGTTTACTCTTGCCTCCTTAAGACTATTTGGAAAGTGACCAGAAGTTAGAGAAGTGTTGATGAAATGGGTGAGAAACGGTAGAATATCAGGAGCGATAGTCTGAAGGAGGTTTGAAGGGATAGGGTCCAGAGGACAGGGTAAGAACCTCACTTGGAGAGAGAGGGGAAAAGGAGGTTAGTGTGTGGGTCTGGTGACCCAGCGGTGAGTAAAGGTGAGTCAGAAAAAGAAGAGCGAATATCATCAACCTTTTTTTCAAAATGGTAAACAAAGTCGCTTGACAGAAGTGAGGAGGGGGGAGGGGCGCTGGGAGGGTCCAAGAAGGTGGAGAAGATGGAACATTGTTTTTTGGGATTGGAATAGGAAGATTGGATCTTATCTTGAAAGAAAGTGCTTTTTGCCTGAGAGATCGAAGCAGAGAAAGAGGAGAGGAGAGCCTGATAGGTTAGGAGGTCATCACGATGTTTGGATTTCCACCGTTTCCGCTCTGCTGCCCTAAGGACGATTCTATTAGCACGCAGTGCGTCATTTAGCCAAGGAGCAGGAGGTGATGAGAGAGTACAGAGGAGAGTTGCTGCAGCAGAGTTTGGAGGCAGGAGTTGGAACGAGTCAGAGGAAGGGCGGGCTGAGAGCACCGATGAGGCAAAGGTTAGAGGGGGAGAGGGAACGAAGGTTACGGCGGACAGGTGCAGGATGAGAAGAGATTAGTTTGTTATGTTTGGAAAGAAATGAAGAAGTGATCGGATGTGTGGAGCGGGTTTACAGAGAGGTTAGAAGTAGTGCAGTTCCTTGAGAATATGAGATATATAATAGTGCAATATACAAATGCCAGGAAGCACAATATTCCTTACAGGTAGAATATGTGTAAATGTCATTCTGCAGGAAGCAGTGATCCGTTTACAAATCATATTCTAGTGACTAAATAAAACATCAATATTTGTTACTAGAGATGCTCCGATCTATCGGTCACCGATCGAAATCGGCTGATACTCACTCTCTACCGATCGATCGGTGCTCTCTAAACATGCCGAATCGAGAGCCGATCGCATGACGTAAAATACATGACACTTTTCTCTGTGCGCAGCAAAACAAGCTCGCCAAAATGGCTTCACCGGTCTGGCATTGTTTTAAGGTGTCCGAAAAAGACAGTAAAATAGCGGTATGCAACGTGAAGCAGAAACCCTGCAGCTCCGCCCGCCGGACCGGTGAGCGGAGAGAAACACACAGTTAGACCTAACACACTTAGCTATTTTATCTACCTCTGGAACAAGCTAAACTAGTCATCATAAATATATTTATTCTTCACTGTCGGGTCACTCATTACTGGATCAGTGAGCTGCATGAGATACTGACAGGCTGTCAGGAGAGGAAGAGAGGGGGAGAGAGAGGAAAAGAGAGCGCTTCCGCTCATTTCTCCCGTGTTATTCTCCAAAGTGAATGTAAACTTGAATAATGTACATCATTTGAATGTAATAATTAAGTTGATTGTTGTTTGTGGAAGCTCCAGTGAATGAGCCCCTGAGTTTTAAACATCACTTTAAATGGAAGATTTAAAGTGATGTTTAAATCTTCCATTTAGGCCCCGTCCACTCGATCGGATCGGCCGATACTGATTCCGGTGATCGGCCCCAAAATTGGCGATCGGAGCATCCCTATTTGTTACAGATCATCTTCAATCATAATAAGAATAAGAATTGCTTATGTTGTTTAATCCCTCCAATACCGTTAGTCATGGAGCGAATACTTTTTCTTCACAAATCCTGCAGGCCTTATTTCACACTCCTTAAAGATAATATCTGGGTCATCTTACAATAAGCGAGGCAGTTATCACACACACTCCTCTGTTGGAGTGCGTTCCTTTAATAACAGCACTGCTCCTTGTGGATCAGCCCTGTAATCAGTGCTTTTAAAGTGTATGGACTTGCAGTGAAATGTATGTATGTCTACATTTTGTGAATATTCTATCTCAGGAAAGATTATGATCTGCATTGACCTCTGTGTGTTTCCCTCTGCAGGCGCCTGGAGAGCGCCAATCAAAGTGTCTCCTGAGGCTGTGGCGGTGAGTCTGACGATTTGACTCTTTGTGTTTGCCTTGTTGCTGCACATTGACTCACACAGGAGCAGCCTTACAGTCAAATCAGGCTGGCTGGGCTTTTGGAGAATAATTCAAAGAAAAATACAAAATAAAATGGCTTTTATCAAGTTCAACGACATTAGAATGATTTGTTTGTAATGCTACCCTAAATCATTCTATTTACCCTTTATTAATTGCAAGTCTATGATGACGTGTTTTACACTATTGCCTACTTCTTCTTTGATGTGATGCAATGCTCTGTAGTGTTTCACATTTATCTCAATGTGAAAGATGTCAGCACAGAAAGAAAAGAGCAAACAGTGGATGGTAGATGCTGCTCTGCTTGTTTGAGTGTGTATGTTGGCTCATCTGAGTGTGGTTCTGTCCTGATGTGTGCTGTGTAGAGCCTGCAGCTGCTCCACAAGCAGAAGATAAGCGATTCCAGCAACCAGCCCACCAACAAGAAGGCCAGGTCAGTGCACTCTGTATCACACACACTCACACAGTTGGAGCTTTGCAGAGTACCGTGTTATGATGTGTCATTTTGTGGCTAAATGGTGTGTGTGCAGGCTGGAAGACATCCAGTCGCCCAATAAGAAGCTTCCTCTAGAGTCCACTCCCCGAGTCATGTTCACAGGCTTTGAGCCGGCACAAGTGCAGCAGTACACAAAGGTAAGGTCGGCTGGACACACACACACACACACACACACAAACCACATGTATTTAAATAAGCATGAGACTTCACACAGCTGTTTAACCTGTTAAGCCCCAAGGTCCCCGCCGGCGGGTACCCTTGTTTTTTTTTCTCACGACACTGTGTCTCAGGGGCTCTTAATATTTAAGAACCTATTAATGTGTTATACCAGATTAACGGGAATAATCTCAGCAAACTGACGATACAAACCATTTTTACCAAAACAAAACATAAGTCTCATAAGAAGCATCTCAATGACCCCTGAGCGAAAAATGCTAACCTATTACTGCACCGATAATCACTCCTAGCTCCCTTATTACTTATCCTAGGTGCACATCCAACACATCGTTTATGATCGCAAGGAGACACTGAAAGATACAAACTCGCAACGTTATCAACAAAAACGTACATCAAAACAAGTGGTGCTAGGTAGCCCACAACGCTAACATGGCTTACCTTAGTCTTTGTCTGGTCCAAACTGGTCTTCAATGGCATTAAAACGATAAAAACGATGCTGAAGTTAATCCATAGGTTAATCCAATGTGTCTGTGTCACTTTGAATGATTTCTGATCATCCATGAGCAATAAATCTGCTTTTCGGTTTTGAGATGTCAGACCTAGAGACAGCTTCACTCTGGAGCAAAACTGTGTGCGCGAAGATGCCACCTTTTCGTTTTGCCATGTGTGTGTGCGGGGAGATTCCCCTTCGATTCTATTGGCTCTAACGGTCAGAAAGAGATGTCACATGTCAAAATCGAAGAAGGGGCGCCAGAGATAAGGAAAATCTACCCAAATGGCCCCAGAAGAAGTTTTTTTCCTAAATCTGTCTAAAAAGGTCAAATATCACTTGTTTTGCATCAATCTTGATACAGGGTACTTATTATATGTTGTACTTTGGATTCCTAAAGCTTTTAGTCTACTAACCCATCATCCAAGGTTAGTTTTCACTAGAAGTACAAAATATTTTTTGTACGGACACTATAATTTACAGTTTTTTACCATGTTCAATCTGAATTTTCTTTAAAATAAAAAACAGGAAACTGCTCCAGAGCCACTATTTCAAGCATACTACATCATAGAGTGCCGCCGAAGTACTGTTCCAATGTCCAGGATACTTGGAATTCAACCGAGGCCCGCGTACTTCGTAGCGAGAAATTCCGATGCTGCACATGTGTAGACTCCGTGGTCTTAAAATCCCCACCATCCTTTGCGCACGGACCAATTTCCCCAAATCTGTGGCGGAAAATGTAAGTCGGGGCCTCTCATATGAAGCACACTTGCTCGCCTGTTCCACTCTTTGTTTTCCGAATGCCAGGAGTAAGTATTCTTGCCTCGCTTCTGAAGCAAGACGCTCGGAAGACATGTGCTACCAAGCAAGCGTACTCGAGATTGAGAAATACCCTGCGTATGTGTAAGAGGGGAGGAAACCGTTTGTCTGAGTCTCCACTGGATGGCAGCACTAGCCAGCTAGCTCCGTCAGACATGGTGAGGTCAGTGGAGACTCAGTTCTCCCAGCTGATAAAGCATGAGCCTCAACCAATGAGAGTGCAATCTTCTGATCCACTCATCTGTCAATTGACAATTGTTTATAAAATAAAGGAATATCCAGAAAAATGCGAACAAAATGAATAATGGGTTTAATAATGTCACAAGTCATATACATTAAAGTCAAAGCTATCAACTGAAATGGTTTTACATTACAAAACCAAACTGTATCCTAAACATAATAAGCCAAAATTAAGGTAAAGCTGGAACGAGGTGGGGTCAGGATTGCGCGACCCCAAAAGCTGTAACGGGGTGGGTCAGGATGCGCGAACCCAAAAGCTGTAACGAGGTGGGTCAGGATGCGCGACCCCCAAAAGCTTGTAACGGGGTGGGTCGAGGAGCGCGATCCAGAAAGTGTAACGGGGTTGGTCAGGATGCGCGACCCAAAAGCTTGTAACGAGGTGGGTCAAGGAATGGCGCGACCCAAACGCTGTAACGGGGTGGGTCAGGATGCGCGACCCAAAAGCTGTAACGGGGTGGGTCAGGATGCGCGACCCAAAAGCTGTAACGATGGTGGGTCAGGATGCGGACCCAAAAGCTGTACCGGGGTGGGTCAGGATGCGCGACCCAAAAGCTGGTAACGGGGTGGGGGTCAGGATGCGCGACCCAAAAGCTGTAACGGGGGTCGGGTCAGGAGATGCGCGACCCAAAGAGCTGTAACGTGGGTGGGTCAGGATGCGCGACCCAAAGCTGTAACGGGTGGGTCAGGATGCGCGACCCAAAAGCTGTAACGAGGGTGGGTCAGGATGCGCGACCCAAAAGCTGTAACGGGGTGGGTCAGGATGCGCGACCCAAAAGCTGTAACGGGGTGGGTCAGGATGCGCGACCCAAAAGCTGTAACGGGGTGGGTCAGGATGCGCGACCCAAAAGCTGTAACGGGGTGGGTCAGGATGCGCGACCCAAACAGCTGGTAACGGAGGTGGGTCAGGATGCGCGAACCAAAAGCTTGTAACGGGGTGGGTCAGGCATGCGCGACCCATAAAGCTGTAACGGGGTGGGTCAGGATGCGCGACCCAAAAGCTGTAACGGGGTGGGTCAGGATGCGCGACCCAAAAGCTGTAACGAGGTGGGTCAGGATGCGCGACCCAAAAGCTGTAACGGGGTGGGTCAGGATGCGCGACCCAAAAGCTGTAACGGGTGGGTCAGGATGCGCGACCCAAAAGCTGTAGAAAAACAGGGGAGGCCGATATAGGACTATAAACAAAAAGAAAGTGATATTTCCTTTTACCATTAGCTCCTCTGTCTCCTGCTGTTAACAGTGTGTCTTCTCTCCCCCTGCAGAGGTTACATGCTTTAGGGGGGGAGGTAGCAGACGGCAGTCAGAAGGTCTCTCACCTGGTGGCCTGTAAGGTGACTCGCACCGTCAAGTTCCTCAGCGCCATGTCTGTGGTGAAACACATCGTCAGCCCCGAGTGGCTGGAGGAGAGCTGGAGGAGCCAGAAGTTTGTGGGTATGTTTTTACATTAAGGCTACACATTTTCTTACTGAAAAGAATAAGGACGTATGCAATTTAACGAAAAAAGTTTGTATTTGTTGTAGATGAGCATAGCTACACCCTGAGGGATGCAGAGGCAGAGGTGTTGTTTGGCTTCAGTCTGGAAGATTCACTGAAGAGGGCTCACAATGCACCGCTCTTCAAGGTGAGACAACAAGTCTGCCATTGGTCTGGTTACTCCAGAGTTTAAACACAGTGGGGAATGCTTTGATGGGCATGGATTGGTTCTAATGAGTGTGTCCCTGTCCTCCGCCATCTGTCTGTCTGTCTGTCTGTCTGATGGGGGTGCAGGGGAAGTATTTCTACCTCACCCCGGGAATGTGCCCCAGCCTCAGCACCATGAAGCCCATCCTGGAGAGTGCAGGAGGGAAGCTGCTGGCCAAACAGCCGTCCTACAGGAAGATCATGGAGCACAAACAGAACAAGGTGCTCACACACTTTCATCACATGATATAAAGTCCTTACTGGGTGGTAGGGATGTTATGAAGGAATCATGATAATGCATTTCATTTTCATATAAGGTAGAATATAATAATATAGTAATAAGCATTTTATTCATAAAGATTATTGGACTTCTTTTATTCACAAACTCCACGTTGGTGTGTTGTTCAGAACCTCCCAGAGATCATCTTAATCTCCTGCGACAACGACCTGCACCTCTGTAGAGAGTACTTCTTGAAAAACATTGGTAAGACACACACACACACACACACACACACACACACACACACACACTAGGGCTGCTCGATTATGGCAAAAATCATAATCACGATTATTTTGGTCAATAATTAATATCATGATTATTAAATACGATTATTCATTGCCTTTGAAAATATCCATTTATTGAACTTTAAAACAAATAATAATTTGAACAGTATCTTTTTAACTGTTGATTACCCTGAACATATAATTCAACTGAAAAACCAATACAAAAATAATTTAAATAAATAATATCAAAATAATAAATACCAATACACAAGATCAACAAATATTTTGGAGCGCACTTCCACAAGCTACTAAACAAATATAAATATGATAAATAAAAATTAATTAGACTAAAATGAATGAGATCAAATATGTTGTAGTGCACTGTCACAACCTAGCAAAGCTAAATAATCTTTTTTTCCCGATTATGTTGTTTTCGTAATTGTGGCAGGCCAAAATCGTAATTGCGATTAAAATATGATTAATTGCACAGCCCTAACACAAACACACACACACACACACACACACACACACACACACACACACACACACACAACACACACACACACACACACACACACACACACCACACACACACACACACAGCACACAGAGACACATACACACTTTTTGTCACAGCTCTGTGCTGTTATGTTCTTATGTTGAACATGAATACATTTACTTTGTAAGTGATTATGGGACGTATTTCTTCTTTCTTAGCAATTTTCCTTCATACTTTCTTGCCGTGAAACAGGTCTTAAATTCTATTCAAAGTGGTCTTAAAAAGGTCTTAACTGGTCTTACATTTGAGTTGGCGAAACCTGCAGGAACCCCGTGTGTAGTAATCCTGACACACCACCATACAAGCTAAAGTGGGAACTATTAAAGAAGAAGGTTAACTTATCCCTTGCCTTGCTAATTTATCAAATGTATACATACAAAATAGCAGAGGTGTGGACTCGAGTCAGACTCGAGTCACCAATTTGATGACTTGAGACTCGACTTGGACTTGAACACCAATGACTCGGGACTTGACTTGGACTTGAGCCTTCTGACTTGAGGTGACTTGATCATTTAATTCAGGGGTCTCCAACATGCCGATCGCGAGATGCAGCTAGAAGAGCAGACTCCCGTCGGGTAGAGCAGAATCTTCAGCCCCTCCTACTCTTGCTGAGAATCCTTGCAGGAAGGGGCGGGACTTTATTTAGCTTGGCCACCATGCGGCCAATCATATGCGAGGACACACTAGGATCATACCATTATGTGAAAGAAGGGTGGGGGGCACAGCAGCTGTAGTGGTACAGGCCAGCTACACAGAGCGATGGGGAGACGAGGAGACGGATTTAAATGCAAGCGCGTCGGAAAAAGTCAAGAAATGAGCGAAAACCGAAAAAAGAAGCAGCATCTGGCTTTTCAATGATATGGGAGAAAGCAAAGCTGAGTGCAGGATTTCTAAAATGAAAATAATCTTCAGAGCAGGGCTTTCTTTTTGGTAACCACTTATTGTCAGAGGTGGGAGAAGTTCAGATCTTGTTCTTGAGTAAAGTACCAGAGTGTAGGAATATTTGGTTACAATAAAAAGTCCTGCATTCAAAATGTTACAATTAAAAGTAGAAAAGTATTAGCATCAAAATATACTTAAAGTACCACCTGCAGAGGGATCTAGATGCAGGTGTTCTCTTCCCCATAGAGACGCCTGGCTGCACATTATCCCTTGCATAAAGATAGATTGTGGGTCCCTTACAGACCCGGCGTCATGGGCGGGCCCCGTGGGGCCGGGCCCGCCCATCCAGGATTTGGGCCCGTTGTTTTAATCAGGGCTGAATACAACATTTTAATTGTTTTATTATTATGTTCAGTGGCGGTGCCAGGGTATACTGGGGTAGGCTACAGCCATACCAAGAAATGTCTTAGCCCCACCATGAAAAATGATTTTAAAGTAAGCCAAATAAAGTCCGCCAACTCGCGCGGAGTAAATTGCACAGACAGCAGTAAATACCGAAGACTAGAAACGGGTTGAAAACTTTTGTCACATAGTGATCATCTTCTCAATAGAACATCTTTGATAATGTCTTCTGGCCAATCAGAATCACGATAACGGCGTGGTGTTGTTGCAGGAAGTCCCGACGGAGAATACTTTTGCTGTAGTACATCTCTATACATCGATACAACGAAATAAGTAATGAAATAAGACCCCACGGTTATGATGATTGATAGGTGTGTGGGCTGTCTTTCATTTTGACACACAGAACAATGGGGGCTATCCACCCTTATCCACAATGTCAAGTCATTCACAGCCTCTCCTCTTGTCTCTGTGAGGAGCAGCAGGTTCAGCTTTCAGAACAAAGTAACAAAGAACTAAAATGGCATTCATTTTTTTTTAAATATCTCGTGTAGTAGGCCTAATAGATTTATTTATTTTTCTTCTCAAGAGAGTACCAGAATGTGTATTTTATGTTTAGTATTTCAAAAAATCTCTTGTTACTTACATCAAGACAAATGTGCCTTTTTATTTCATACAGTTCCATTTGGATTGAGACAGGGAAATAATCTAAACCTCACGCGTGGCCTTTCACTGTCAAGGGGAGCGTGTATGTAATTACATTGCAAACACTGATGTGAGCCCCACCACTGTATGGTTAGCCCTACCAGAGATTACCCAACAAAAATATTCTGTTTGTTGTTATTTGTAGGGCTTTGTCCTAATATTTATTTTTTGTTTTAAACTATGTTGAAAGCTTAGTTTAATACCTTTTTTTTTTTTTGCTATGAAATTCTGAATGAAAGGCTGCGCGCGAGACTGTTTTTTCGCTGGGTTGAGTCGTGTGGGTTTTTGAGTGAGATGCGGCACAGCAGCCTGTCAGTTTACTCTTGCTAGGTTAGTTTGGCTATTATCATTTATATTTATCTGCAACAATGGATATCAGGAAGTGGTTCACACTTATACACTTGAGAGGAATATGGCAACTCAGCGCCAGATGCAGGCACATTAGAAGACATCAGTTACGTTACCAACGAGCTAGCAAGCCAGCCAGGGACAAGGGAGGCTGGCAATCAATTATATTTTGAAGAGAAATTGACTCTCAAGCCGGCTCTCTCACAAACTCCTGCTCTGTGCGCAAGCAGACCACTGCACACGCTATCTTGCCCCCCCCCCCCCCCCCCCTTTGACACATCTCGAGATTTCCCAGGAAATGTAAGTTTCGGGTTGGGCCCGCCCTGGTAAATCAAATGCCCGCCCAGAGACGTATGTCTGCCGCCGGGTCTGGTCCCTTACAACATGTTGTACACAGTGGAAATAAACATTCTGGTCACCTCAACATCAGGGATCTTATACATTAAACTCCTTCTGAATCAAACCGTCACGGTAGCCTTACCTTACTGATCCCTCTTAAATTAGAAGAAAACACGTTACTTTACCAGCAGAGAGAAAATGGATTATTAAATGATTAATGTGACTAATAAAGAGCAGTTTGATTATTAAGTATTATTCTGTTGATCGATGTCATTACATTTGGTGAAAAGCACATAATGACTTGTTTAAGACTCGTTTTGTCAAAGTTTAGGACTTGACTTGAACTTGCCCATCCTGACTTGAGACTTGACTTGGACTTGCAAAACAATGACTTGGTCCCACCTCTGCAAAATACATGAAAGATGTGAAAGCTGCAGGTAATGTCTTCTCTAAAATGTTTACATGTTTGACACCCCTGCCTTAAGTAGTGTTACCGGCAAGAGCACTGGTATTTACAGTGCGCATATAAGAGGAAGTAATGGTGGCCATGCACACTATGCCTTTATGGAGTAGAAGCACAGCTGCTCACACACACACTGTCATTGGTAGTGATGGCGTGAGGAGGGGTAGTGTTTGGCAGAGCACATGGTCAGCAGCATTGTGTGTGAAGTTGTGTCTCTGCTGTCTCTGTTCCAGACGTCCACAACGCTGAGTTCATCCTGACCGGAGTCCTCACCCAGAAGCTGGACTACGACTCATATCCTTTACAGCCCTGAAGCACACACACACACACACACACACACACTCACTCACTCACTCACTCACTCACTCACTCACTCACTCACTCACTCACTCACTCACTCACTCACTCACACACACAGATCCATTATTCTTATGATTGAAGAGGATCTGTACCAAATCCAGATGATTTGTTTAGTCAGTTGAATATGGACCGGGATCACTGCAGCTCCACAATACTTCCTGCAGAATGATATTTACACATAATACACACTAGTCAATATTGTGACTTCCATTGACATTGGATTTATTCTGTTTGCATATCACATGATGCTTCCTAATGATCCACTTTGATCCTGAATATGTCCACAGTATGTACTATATACTGAGTATTTAGTGATGGCGACAGCATATTTGTGATATGAAGAATCCTGCCTTACTGTGAATGAAGACATTCTTCTGACACCTTTTCATCACATTCAGAACACAGTGAGTTTCCTTGACAGGCCCACATATAAGTTCACCTGAAGGTGATGAAGAGGAGGAGCAGATGGAGTCCACTCTGACTTTTCTATCTTTTTATTTCTGTGCATAGATCTCTAGTCATTTTGTAGCTTTTATGACCTGTTTTAAGGATGAATAAATGGATGTTATTTTTCCGAGATGTATTTAAATTATGGAGGAATTGAACCTTTTTGCTGTTTGAATTTGAATGTGTATAAGCTTCCGCTGGTACACGCTGCTCTTTGGAATAAAAATTGTATATTATGATTGTGAAACATGTCTCTGTTTGCTTCCTGGTCATGCTGGGAGGTCATGTGTCCCATAGATTTCATATGTATGTGGTTAGTCTTCAGCATGGGGAACAAAGGCTCAGAGATGGAGCATGATCAGAAGTTTGGGGAATCACTGGAACGAAAGCTCTGCTGCCACTCTCCTCCGGTGTTCCTCCTGATAATTCCTGATAGACCAGATTTAATGAACTGGTAATGAGGCTCTGGGGTAGTTACTGCTGAAGTTCTAATTGCTGACTGTCAGACAGATAGCCTGGGGTCGTGTGGGGGGGGGGGGGGGGGAGATGCAGCGTCGCCTGCCCTCAGCAGAATGAATTAAAGCGCCTGAGCCAAGGTCATGTGCTACATATTCTGAGAGAAGGTGTGAGGCGTCACACTGAGCTGGAAATACCTCATCTCTTTCCTCTGTAGAAACCTGCGGGACTTCAGATGGAAGCTGTGAATTTATACCAGCTGAAAAGTTCATTATAAAAACATGTTTTTGTTTTAATAACAAGCCTAAAGGCCACTTGACTGCACTGCAGAGGAACTGTGAGGTGAAGATCCATGCCAGCAAAAGCTTTTTCAATGGTGAAGATTTGAGTGAACCTTATTTATAGATGTACACACATGTTGACCGCATTGATAAAGCGGTTATGGGTGACAGTGTCATGTTACAGTAGTACAATACAAACAAAGCAACATACAACACATCACAACTACAAAGACGGAACAAACAGTCGGCTGGATCATACATCACATCTTACAGAATACATGAAACCCTCTCTCTTCAGGTTGACTACAAAGGAGCAGCGGGTGGTGCTGAGGGACTGTCAGTATGCATCTCTCCCAGATCAGCTTAACTGGTTTTTTGCACGTTTTGAGAGCAGCCAGTCTGGAGGCACAGAAGGACCAGGAACCCTGCCCTTTTGTTTTAAACAGGGCAGATGTGTGCAAATGCTTTAAAAGGCTCCTGGACCTGATGGCATCCCTGGCCGTGTTCTCAGGGTGTGTTCAGTTCAGCTGGCAGAGGTGTTCACAGACATCTTCAACAGGTCCCTGCTGCAGTCTGTTGTCCCCAGATGCTTCAAACACTCCACCATCGTTCCTGTCCCCAAAAAGACAATAATCACCAGCTCAACGACTACCGCCCAGTAGCACTCACCTCCATCACCATGAAGTGCTTTGAGCGGTTAGTCAAAATCTTCATCACCTCCTCCCTCCCTGACTCTCTGGACCCCCTGCAGTGCGGGTGGGAAACATCACATCCTCCACCCTGATCCTCAACACCGGAGCCCCTCAAGGCTGCGTGCTCAGCCCTCTCCTCTACTCCCTGTTCACTCACGACTGCGTGGCCACACACAGCTCCAACACCATCGTGAAGTTTGCTGACGACACGACCGTCATCGGCCAGATCACCGACGGCGACGAGACGGCGTACAGAGAGGAGGTCGAAAACCTGACATCTTGGAGCCAGGAGAACAACCTCCATCTCAACGTCAGCAAAACCAAGGAGCTGATCGTGGATTACAGGAAGCAGCAGAGAGAGGAACACGCCCCCATCGCCATCAATGGAACTACGGTGGAGAGAGTCAGCAGCTTCAGGTTCCTCGGTGTCCACATCACTGAGGGCCTGACATGGACTCATCACTGAGGACCTGACATGGACTCATCACACTAACACCATCACCAAAACACCTTGACAGCGGCTCTTCTTTCTCCGCAGGCTTAGGAGGTTCAACATGGACTCCAGGAGACTCTGCAACTTCTACAGGTGCACCATAGAGGATCCTGACCTTCTACAGGCGCACCATAGAGAGGATCCTGACCTTCTACAGGTGCACCATAGAGGATCCTGACCTTCTACAGGTGCACCATAGAGAGCATCCTGACCTTCTACAGGTGCACCATAGTTACTGTGCACAGTACAATAAAGCCTTGAATCAAAAATAAGTCAATCTTATTCAGGGTTTTCTGAAAGGTCATTCTCTTTGCTCTGGAAGAGCATTCAATATACATCCAATTGTTGGGAGGTCTAAATGATTGCTAATGTATTTTATTATTTTAAGTGATATATCATTTACAGGTGAGACAGAAAACAAATAACAAAATACCAACAGAGACCAAAATAAACCGTACAGCACAGAGATTGAGAGAAGCAAAGAACAAATAATAATAGTGATAATAATGATAATAAATATAAATAATATAATATGAGTAAGACAAGAATCATTCATTAAAATAAATGTCTGTCAATAAAACAATAAATAAAACAATAACAAAACCCATTATAAAAATCAAAATGCATATATAAAACACAACATGAATTGTGTTCATGGGGAGGGAGACATACAGTAATAGCGGGACCACCCGGATCAGACCCTGAGGGAGCCAGCCCAAAGAGCAGGCAGTCGCAGGGACAGGCTGGCCAGAAGTCTCCCCAAACCTGGTTCAGTGGAGGCTGATCTGTGGACCACCAAGACCCTCAGGAGGGGGTGTGCACACCCTCCATTATTGTAAATAACGGCGTTGGTGAATTATTAGCACTGGGAGAACACTGACGCATGGTCAAAGGGGATACAAAGCTTTTAACATCGTTACCTTTATTTTAAAAAAAGTTACACATTTCTCTGGGTTTGAAAACATGTGGAAACATTTTGTGATTTTCTAGTGATAGCAACCATTTGAAGTGCTTTGCCACAATAAAGTAATAGATCCTAATACAGGGAAGATATGCAACAGTAGAAGATATAAACGCTGCATTCCAAACATATTACAGGACGCTGTATTCACAAGCGACACAAGAAAGAAAGGAGAATACAAAAAACGATATGGATCGCTGGACGGAGACATTTCAAAATGAAGAATGAACTTCTCCCACAGAAAAGGAATTCGAAAATACACTGAATAAGCTAAAAAATAATGTTGAGAAGTCACAGTCAGAGAGGACAGGAAGTCACAGACTGTGGCCGTTTCTCAATCGTGAGGATGCTGGCTTGGTAGTCGCGTACTTCCAAGTCACTTCCTTCAGAAATGAAGCAAGTATGCTTCCAAGCCATGGCTTCGGGAAACGAAGAAGAATGGAACAGGCTAACAAGTGTGCCACTGTCTCTAACGGTTTCAACATAAACTACCGAAAATAAATACCTCACGATGTCTATCTAATTATGAACTTGCTTTACTTTCACGGAACACATTTTTGGTGATAACAAACAAATGTAACAAAGTAACATATTTACCAACACATGTTCTACGCCACTATATTTACATTTAAATGTGTGCTGCGTCGGTTCAGCCATTCTCCGCAAGGGTTTTTGAAATTGGTCCGTGCGCAAAGCATTGTGGGGATTTTAAGGACGCGAAGTCTACCCATGTGCAGCCTCGAAATTTCCCCCAAACCAAGGACGCTCAGTAAAGACTGTGAAATGTTGACTTTATTTGATCATTTCAGTAAAAACTAACGTTCATATTTATCTTTTTGATTATAATACTGATGAACGTTCAAAACAAAACACTTTGGCAACTTACCACGTTTTAAAAAGCTTAATAAGCACCGTAACTTTCATGATATAATTTCTCCGTCATAATCGATTGTTTCCGTGAACCCGACTGTTGTGTGACGCAAATGCTGCGGCTGCAAGGCATTGTGGGGCAGCATTTTCTCCTGTCCTTTCGGTTAGGGAGGTCCAGTGGTTCCTAAGCTAAAGGAGGTTATAAAGGAAGTTTGAAACCTCCTTTCCTTTCATTCTAGAGAATTCGAACAGCACTTATCATGGCTGCCACTGAGGGACTTCTGGGTCATTTCACTCCGTTAGGAAGGTTCCTAAGCTAAATGGACTATTCGACTGCAGCCACAGTCACAGAGGACAGGAAGTGCCCACATGCTGCTGCCCTGTGCTGTGATAATGACATCATCGGATAACAAACACCACACCACACACACACACACACACACACACACACACACACACACACACACACACACACACACACACACACACACACACACACACACACACACACACACACACACACACTATTTGAACACTCCTAATTAATTACAATTAGAAATGCAAATCAGGATCTGATGTGTGATTAAGCAGCAGCTCCTTGTTGGTTTGTGGTGTCCTCCTCTGACGCAGCCCAGTTGTTAGGAGAAGAAGGGAAAGTATTGGGACACAGAAAATGTTGTAATTAATGTAGAAATGCTTCATGTGAGATATTTCTAATTAGTCTCCAGTCCCTCCCTCTGTTGAGCTCTCACACTACCCATGTTCCGCAGGATGCAGAGGAACCACACACTAATTACTCAGAGACGGGCACTGGGATTTGTCTGGCCCGCAATTTACATATGAGCTAATTATCATATGATGGAACTAATGACTAATAATTAAGCCAATTATAAGGCCTGGCTACCTCATTATACTTTCAGAAAAAGGAGGCTTGGAGGAGAATGAATTGTTTGAGACAAAGAGGAGAGCAGGAGAAGAATCTGAAGAATCTGGGTCAGCGTCCACTGACCCAGTGTTGCAGAAACGGCTGCAGTTTCCGAAAAGATGCAAACACAAAAACACCAGAACACATGCAAATTAAGAAATATTATATCATGGAAAAGTGCATTTGCATTGTTTCTTCTAATGGAAGTGTGTTGGCCCTTGTAATGCATTTAGCTGTATACATTAAGTGTATCATTTTATTATAGACAGAAGCAGAAGGTTCTGAAGTTCAAAAAACGGCTAAAGGTTGCTCCGCTTGTGTCTCTGATCAATTCAGATCCATGCCCCATGATTGAAATCATTCATCCGATTATAATGTTAAAAAACCACCAAGATCTCTTCATTCAATTACAAATGTCTCTGTGTTTGGAAACATACAGGGTTTTCTGGTGTTAGCGACCATTTGAAGTAATCTACCACACACTGGAGGCTGGCACCTGCTCATTAGGACCAACCCTAAAATGGAAGTACATACTCAGCAAAATGACAATATGGAAATGTAAACCTTTAGTTTGTCTTTGTTGGAGTGTGTTCCTCGTGTCCACCCCACTACCTGGTCTGGGTTCAGTAGATTTATTCTTGTTTGTAAAATCTAACAATCTTCTCTTCAGAAATTCTGCAATGTGAATTGTGTTCAGTCACAAAACATATATTTTGTAACACTCATTGTTCATTAATGTAACTGCCTCCTTCTTTAAACCCCACTGATACACAGCTTAAAGGGCCCATGTCATGCTTTTCCGGTTATTACCCGTCCCCTTGTGTTATGAAGGTTTTTCTGCATGTAAACGGTCTGCAGAGTCACAGACCCTCAAAGTGCACCCTATAGGGAGTAAAACTCTAACACAGAGAAGACCTGTCTATGCTGCCCCAGAACGCCTCGTTGGACATTTCTCTTTTTCCATTTTTTTCTTCCGGGAACCAAGTGACGTAACAACGACCCCATGGACCAATCCGCAGAGCCGTTACGTCCGCGGAGCCATTAGGTTAAGTCCACGGATTGGTATTTGGACCAATCCGCGGACTTCCTCACACACACACACACACACACACACACACACACTCAATCGTTTCTCAGCTGCAGCTCCGCGGATTTCTCAGCCTGAGACGGCGGGACGCGGCGAGGCTGTGAGTCCACACACACAGACTCACAGCCAGGCTGCGTGTGTGTGTGCTCAGGCTGGTTTCGGGCGGGGTTTCGCTGTGTCTCGCAGACCCCACGCAGCAACCAGTAAACCACACCAGTAACCCAGCTCACACTGTCCGCTCCTCACAGCATCGAGCCCCGCAACGTCCCGCCAACACGGCACCCAGACCCCACGCAGCATTCTCATCCGTTTGTCATTACTGGTGTCATTTTCTGGTTGCTAACAAACGCCATTGTAACACATAATCTCTGATGTTCCGCTGTAACGGTGGTGGACTCATCAGAACAGAGTGGGCGAGCTGACCAATCAGAGCACAGTGGGCTCATAGGGAGGTGAGGGCTGGAGCTCCAACAAGCCGTTTAGGACAGAGAGTGATCACACATACTATACAGAGATGCTGTATGAGAAACCAATGTGAGTTTGGAACATTGAACAATGTACATCTATTCTAGTAGACCTCAACAATGGAATTATGATCAGTAGAAATGGCCATGACATGGGACCTTTAAGGTGCATCGGGATTCTTCGCTGTTTTTTTTCATCAGTAAGCTTAACCCTCCGGTATCACTTGACATTTTTGTCCAAATGGGTAATTGTTCACGTTTCATTTGGCAATAACTTTGGTTGTGTTACTGCAAATGGCATAATTTGTTGTAACAAGGCTATTTTCTTGATATATTTTGGAATTCCAATTTAAATTTTTCAAATGGGTCTATTATTCACTGCTATCTACTACTATCCGGAGTATAGTGGACATACAAAAATGGTCAAATCTGATTTCCTCTCACGAGGAGACGCTGCGCTACATTCCAGCTGAGAAAGAACCCAGAGGTTTGCCACGCGTTATGCCATAACACGTGGCAGAAATAAGAATTCATGGCGTGGAAACCTTCTTTGATTAATTCTTTACCCCTGAGATCATCAGCAGTATTGTCGACATGACAAACTTGCAGGGGGGACGTTCGGTGGCAAACTGGAGTGATGTGGATGTGACAGATGTTTGAGCAAACATCGGATAGGATAGTGCAGAGGAATGTAGCGCAGCTACGGGATGGGATCTTCTGTGTCCTCTCTACTTTCAGGGGAAGGGTCAGACGAAGAAGGATCAGACTCCACTACAAAGTCCACATCAGATTCTCCTTCTCAGGGTGTTTCTGCTTCAGAGGATGAGTCCTGCAGCTGAAGTTACGGGCTGCATGAGCAGATACCGCTTGTCCCACAGAGAAGCGCCTCTTCATCTTACCTGCTTGTTGCATATCACAGGAATGAAATGACCAGCCAGCCAAACTACACATATTCGTAGCTTTGGCTTTGCATGTATGGCTGTGTATGTCTGTTTGCTAAATAGACATTATCAAAGGACTTTGAAGTTCCAAACAATTCAAAACATTGAGGTCAAGCTGGGTCAAGATCATACATCTGTTTACCTCAGAGACACATGGAACAGCACAAATGCAAAACAAAACGCCATGAGAGCACACTTAGTCCTGTCTCATTCTCACACACAATCACTCACACACAAGGTATAAGGAGGTTTATATGAGTGTGTACACACACACTGTACATACAGACACACCCACACACACACACACACTCACACACACACACACATCTCAGCTGATACCACTCTTCCACATCCATACCAACACATCTACATCATATTAGTTGCATACATATATTCCAATGGCTGGCAGCGCCCCATTATACAACAGGCCCAGAAACCAAGAAATGACAAGCATGTAATTCATTGGTAAAATGTCAAATCTGGTGATATACAGTAACATTTATAAATTTAACTATTTTCCTCCAAAATAGAACTCTGACATTACAAAATGGAGGATTTTATACCATGTTTTCAAACTGGCAGTAAAAGGGTTAAAATCTTGAAAATAATTCAATATTTTGTATTTTTGATCAGGACTGAAGTTGATTGAAAGATTTAACCCCAAAACAATTAAACAATATTAATCTGTTATCATTTTATAGGAGTTTTTGGAAGTGGACATTTTTGTCCCGGATGACTACTTAGGGTAGTTTATTTAAAATCTGACTCTGTGCCAAAACTAATAATGCACCAAAATCCATTTTGTTGCTAATCTTTGACATATCCAAGACTGTGATCAAAAAAGAAAAACCAGTCCCCAGATCAACACACTCTCCAGCGTCCAGCATACTTTATTCCCTGTATTCTTGCTTTTTCTCTTTGAAAGTCATCACATAAATGCATTGTAATAAATGGCAGTTGTGACGCACCGAGGCTCCTTCAGCTTCATAAACGGACGCATAGAGCTTTCAACTCATTGCAATGTATTTCCATCGGCGGAGATATTTGACGCTCGGGGGAGTGCTCCAGCTGTCCACTGCAGTTAAGGCGCTGAGCGACCCTTCCCATTGGATAAGGGAGAATGTTACACCCGGAAGTGAGTATTCTCCTCATTGTTTATTGATTTGACAGCGATATCTCCACTACTCATCAACTCAAAAACACCAGATTATCTTTGTTAATTAAACAACATTGATAGGTTTAAATTGTGTGCAATGCTTTTGTGTTTCTCCCCATCAATTCTGAGAAACAACTTGTTTTCTATGAGTTTTGGATGGCCAAAGACACTACACTACCCATAATCCCCAGCTATCGTCGCGACCACGTAGTTCACGTGATATATCGCTCAGCCGGGAACCTTGAAACACCGGACCAAGGTAAATTGTAATAAACTGGACTGCTCACTTAATTTTCGAGAACATTCAAGCATAACACAAACAAAATATCTCTAGGCAGCAGGATTTGTAAGACATTAAGAGAAACTTAAAGAAAATGTAGTTTGTAACAGTTTTTTTCTTTTTTGGAATAAGGGCTCATTTAGAAGCTGGCATTAGCCACGTGTTTGGCTAGCTATCTGACCAATGTTAGTACAATGTGTGGAGGAAACTTCTGTGTAGCAATGCAGTAGGAGTCACCGACTCAGGAAGGAGACACGGTAGAGCAGGAGCTTTTGATGTCAAACACTGATGGTTTATTTGGAGTTACGGCCGGAGGATTCACATCACAAGTCACAGCAGTCACGGTGAGACTGCACGGGTGGGTTGCCACGTCAATTCTGGAGTGCCTCTCTCTCGTTAGCCCATTTAACTGGTTTCACAGAGAGTGATCAACATATTTTGATAAGATAGTTTAGACAGTTGGGCACACTGAGTCACTTGCATCCGTCACTTATGGCCTCGAAGATTTCATACCTTGGAGTCCACAATCAACGAAGAAGGAAGTGTCCCAGTGCACCCACAACAACAGACCATCTGTGACCTTGTGTTGCCCGGTCACAGAATGGGAACAATAACATTATGGCTGAAGCAGCCTATGTCCTTAAAGGAGATAAACAGACGTCAGGGTTAGTCATGCACGTCATATCTAGGAGTCGAACACAATTATTTCCCTAACAGTCCACTCTTTTTATCATTTATGATAACCTAAAAACATTAGTCTAATAATAATTTGGTCAATACTCAACTCAATAGGCGTCTCCAGATTTGAGTGTGGTCTCACCTTACATTAATTACATCACAAAGTAGAATAAGATTGACACATTCAATCACAATGATTGATACAGACAATCATAATAGGAAAAATCATCCCTCATTAGTGTTTGATCATCTGTCGTCAAAAGCACAATAATGAACACACATAAAACACAGATGCATAAATAGCTAAATATTTGTTTTAAACTAATATCTCTTATCATTTACCATTCGTTAATTTCATTCATCAAACTATAAAATCAAAACCAGCTTGCCGCTTTAAAGATTTACTTCAAGGCAATCACTAGTCAAAAGCATTTTAAGACTTAGGATCCTAAGAGATCCAGCTAAGGTATACAATTCACAGTTGTGATTTTATCAATCTGTAATCTGCAAAAGTGCAGTGTCCTCAATATTAGGATTACTTTTACGTTTACTTACATACGCTTTAGTCATTAGTAAGTGTCACGGTTGAGTGAAGGAAGCAGGACCCAAATGCAGATAACTCTGATAAACCTTTATTTCAAGGATAATGAAACTCATACAGACAAAACAGAACACTCACCGGTGAATTCAGTCACCAACAAAAGAAGCACCAACACTGAACACAGGACGAGACAAGACTAAATACAGGGAGGGATAATTACAAGACGAGAAACAGCCGGGCAGGGGAGGAGAAACACAAGGGCCACAGGTGAACACAATCAGCTAACGAGACACACCAGGGAAACTAACGACAGGAGGAAAACATGACATAGAGAACAGCGAAAACACCCAAACCAAGACATAGAACTGTGACCTGACATGATAATCGTGAAAGAACCCCCCCCTCAAGGGACGGATTCTAGACGTCCCTAACCCCCAAAACAAAAATCCAACAAAGTCCAGCAGGGTGGGTGGAGGGGGGTCCGGAGGAGGGACGTATCCCTAGGCCACCAGGGTGGGTGGAGGGGGTCCGGAGGACGGGACTAAGCTATCTCGGGCGGACGGCCCGGGGGCAAGGCAGAAGCCGAGAAGGGGGACTCGGGCGGACGGCCCGGGGGCAAGGCAGAGTCCAAGGTGGGGCGAAGGCCACAGCGGGCGAACTCAGGAGGCCGAGCATGAGGGCGAAGGCAGCGGCAGGAAGAGTCAGGGGGCCGGGCTCGAAGACGAGGGCAGCGGCAGGAAGAGTCAGGGGGCCGGGCTCGAGGACGAGGGCCGCGGCAGGAAAAGTCAGGGGGCCGGGCCCGCGGGCGAAGACCGCGGCTCACAGAGGGTCGGGATCGAGGGCGAAGACCAGACAGCTCCGGAGGCCGGGCAGGACCCGGTGTCGGCCGGACAGGAACCGGAGCCGGCGGGACAGGCTTCGGCAGGATCCCCCACGGAAGAGGACCAGGAGTTGGCAGGACCCCCAGCAGGAGAGTGGTTGGCGGGACCTCCAACGAGACAGGACAAAGGGTTGGCAGGACCCCCGGCAGGAGAGTAGTCGGCGGGGCCTCCAACGGGACAGGACACAGGGTTGGCAGGACCCCCGGCAGGAGAGTTGTCGGCGGGGCCTCCAACAGCACAGGACATAGGATTGGCAGGACCCCCGGCAGGAGAGTAGTCGGCGGGACCTCCAACGGCACAGGACCTGGGGTTGGCAGGACCCCCGGCAGGAGAGTAGTCGGCGGGGCCTCCAACGGGACAGGACATGGGGTTGGCAGGACCCCCGGCAGGAGAGTAGACGGCGGGACCTCCAACGGGACAGGACATGGGGTTGGCAGGACCCCCGGCAGAAGACTAGTCTGCGGGACCTCCAACGGGACAGGACACAGGGTTGGCAGGACCCCCGGCAGAAGACTAGTCTGCGGGACCTCAAACGGGACAGGACATGGGGTTGGCAGGACCCCCGGCAGAAGACTAGTCTGCGGGACCTCCAACGGGACAGGACACAGGGTTGGCAGGACCCCCGGCAGGAGAGTAGTCGGCGGGGCCTCCAACGGGACAGGACATGGGGTTGGCAGGACCCCCGGCAGGAGAGTAGTCGGCGGGGCCTCCAACGGGACAGGACACAGGGTTGGCAGGACCCCCGGCAGGAGAGTTGTCGGCGGGGTGAGTTACCCCTGAAGGCATAGCATGAATGGAATTGGGTGTCTGAGGGTGTCATTACTGAGAAATGTCAAACAAATTCAAAACCTTACATTTGAAAACAGGTTTACATTCCTCCACTTAAGGTGACGTTATCATTGGAAACAATGAAAGCTAATTGTTTTGACTTAGAATCTATCAATTGAATCGTTAGAGCAGAACAGAATGGTCGTATTGTAGCCTGAGTTTCGTGCAGCCTCTAGTTTTTACCAGGTGGACACATTGTTCTATATAATGTGAATACATGTAGAACTAAGAGGCCCCTGACATTAGGCCTATTTTAAAAATAGTATGGGCTTTTAACAGCTTGCCAACTTCCAGGCATCCTCTGCATAGCAGTATGAATAGCCTTAAAAAACAACCCACTATGCGGTAACGAGAGTCATATTTCTGAACCAAATGCCCTAAGTGAAGCCATTAGTCTAATCTGACTGACCCAAGGGTTGGTGCTGGTGTGACAGGGAGGCTTCCAGGTGTTCAAAGCCGATGTCAAGCTTTCAGTTCATGGCTCGGTGGGGGGAGCAGACCCACGTGAGACAGTATCAACGGCTGTAATGTTCAGTTTGAGGAGCGTCATTCTCTCTGGGAGCAGGAAATGGTGTCCATTCTCCGACCAGACCATTAATGTAATTTCATGTAAAGCAGCCATAGCATCTCTGTGACTGCACTCAGCCGGACTGTAGCAGGGTAGAACTGGGTGACTCTTAGTGAAGCCGTCCAAGGCCATAGGCAAAATGGAACCACGTACCAACAAAAGGGACACAAGGTCATCAATGTCTCTCTTTACCATTGGCGTAATTGCACAACAAATGAGTGGAAACAAATGTGGAACACTAATCCATCATCATGTGAAATGTTGAGTTAATCTAAATAATTACTTATGGGTTGAAATCAAATTAACATTAGAACTAAAGTCAGTCAAAATTGGACTTGCACGGATCAGAATCTAATCAATACACCATTTTCCCAGCTCTGTAACGAAAAGGATAACAAGATTAGGTACATTACAGGAGTGTTAAAACACCCAAACATGCACACTTATCTTATTCTAGTAGAGATTAGAGGACAAGGTCTAATGTTGTGAACAAAATGATCAAGTCAAAGTTATTTTATTTATTCTATGTTATGTACCACCTTTAATTTGATAATTAATCTTGAATTACTAATCAACAATTTACAATTTGGATAAGGTGAATACTTATCCAAAGTGTGTGTGTGTGTGTGTGTGTGTGTGTGTGTGTGTGTTTGTCTGCCCAAGGTTTAAAAACATTTGGGACAGCACAGCAGTGAGAATGTTATGAGACTAAACTCGAAGGAAGCTAGACTGGAGCATTTTAAATAAATCAAAACACTTGCACATTAATTAAATACATTTGACATTTAGCTCGAGCTGGGTTCAATACTATTCTTCATGGTATTTAAAATTGGGCTTGAGTAGAACCCCTGGATTTGGCTTGCAACACAGAGTGATACTGACCTCTGTAGGACTTGGAAGTGTCATGATTCAAAGTGTGGGCCTGTGAAAGAGAGGCCCTTGGAAAACTATTTTAATTTTAGTAATGTCTATGGAGACCAATTGGTTGATACGAGAAATAATTTGAACTATTTTTTAAAACTGTAATTGAACTTCAACTTATATTAATTATCTGATTCCAGTGGCCAGTTGGAACAGATAATCAGCAAAGTTTCCATTTTGCAGCAACAACGCAAAAGGTTTCAACAACAATTAGTATTATGTCTGAGTCTAGTTCTGTCTTATCTGCTTTGTTTCGGAATGTGATCAATACATTACGTTTTTATTCATTATTACCATACAATACATAGATTAAGAATAAATTAAACAAATAATACAACATTGACATAAAAAAAACAGATTTTGCAACCCTGATCTCCTCAGGCAGGTCTCTGAGGGTCTCGGCGCGCAGGACGGGGCATAGGGTTTATACAAGGTCATAAACATATCTTAACATACCAGCAATACCATTTAAGAATGGATTCTTAAAGCAATATAATCTTATTTTCTTCTTACACAGCGCACACCCTGAACAGTGTGCTTCTTGTTTACTTTTTCCTCTGCACACTCAGATGCAGGACAGAAAAACACTCTTTTGCTATTTATTTTCATTTTGCAGCACATCTATACGATCAGAATTTTGCTTTACATCTTTATATTATTTATTTTTCTCAAGTCATTTACTTTTGGTGGGATAACTAAAGTTTAGTTCATTTTAACCTGTCTATGGACTGATTCATTATTAGTTGTTACAAAACATACACAAGACGGCGGGACAAACCAATATTGACCCCCCATACAAACAATCAGACAAACAAACGTATCCCTAGGCCACCAGGGTGGGTGGAGGGGGTCCGGAGGACGGGACTAAGCTGACCGCCCAGGAGCCCAGTAGGGGAACAGGAAGGGATCTCGGGCGGACGGCCCGGGGGCAAGGCAGAGTCTAAGGTGGGGAACTCGGGCGGACGGCCCGGGGGCAAGGCAGAGTCCAAGTTGGGAGTCTCGGGCGGACGGCCCGGGGGCAAGGCAGAGTCCATGGTGGGGAACTCGGGCGGACGACCCGGGGGCAAGGCAGAGTCCAAGGTGGGGGTCTCGGGCGGACGGCCCGGGGGCAAGGCAGAGTCCATGGTGGGGAACTCGGGCGGAAGACCCGGGGGCAAGGCAGAGTCCAAGGTGGGGGTCTCGGGCGGACGGCCCGGGGGCAAGGCAGAGTCCATGGTGGGGAACTCGGGCGGACGACCCGGGGGCAAGGCAGAGTCTAAGGTGGGGAACTCGGGCGGACGGCCCGGGGGCAAGGCAGAGTCCATGGTGGGGAACTCGGGCGCACGACCCGGGGGCAAGGCAGAGTCCATGGTGGGGCGAAGGCCACAGCGGGCGAACTCAGGGGGCCGAGCATGAGGGCGAAGACCAGACAGCTCCGGAGGCCGGGCAGGACCCGGTGTCGGCCGGACAGGAACCGGAGCCGGCGGGACAGGCTTCGGCAGGATCCCCCACGGAAGAGGACCAGGAGTTGGCAGGACCCCCAGCAGGAGAGTGGACGACGGGACCTCCAACGAGACAGGACAAAGGGTTGGCAGGACCCCCGGCAGGAGAGTAGACGACGGGACCTCCAACGAGACAGGACAAAGGGTTGGCAGGACCCCCGGCAGGAGGGTGGACGACGGGACCTCCAACGAGACAGGATAGAGGGTTGGCAGGACCCCCGGCAGGAGAGTAGACGACGGGACCTCCAACGAGACAGGACAAAGGGTTGGCAGGACCCCCGGCAGGAGAGTAGTCGGCGGGGCCTCCAACGGGACAGGACACAGGGTTGGCAGGACCCCCGGCAGGAGAGTAGTCGGCGGGGCCTCCAACAGCACAGGACATAGGATTGGCAGGACCCCCGGCAGGAGAGTAGACGGCGGGACCTCCAACGGCACAGGACATAGGGTTGGCAGGACCCCCGGCAGGAGCGTAGTCGGCGGGACCTCCAACGGGACAGGACAAAGGGTTGGCAGGACCCCCGGCAGGAGACTAGTCTGCGGGACCTCCAACTGGACAAAACATGGGGTTGGCAGGACCCCCGGCAGAGGGCTAGTCTGCGGGACCTCCAACTGGACAAGACATGGGGTTGGCAGGACCCCCGACAGAGGGCTAGTCTGCGGGACCTCCAACTGGACAGGACATGGGGTTGGCAGGACCCCCGGCAGAGGGCTAGTCTGCGGGACCTCCAACTGGACAAGACATGGGGTTGGCAGGACCCCCGGCAGAGGGCTAATCTGCGGGACCTCCAACTGGACCGGACATGGGGTTGGCAGGACCCCCGGCAGAGGGCTAGTCTGCGGGACCTCCAACTGGACAAGACATGGGGTTGGCAGGACCCCCGGCAGAGGGCTAGTCTGCGGGACCTCCAACTGGACAGGACATGGGGTTGGCAGGACCCCCGGCAGAAGACTAATCTGCGGGACCTCCAACTGGACAGGAAATGAGGTTGGCAGGACC
This sequence comes from Harpagifer antarcticus, assembly GCA_902827135.1. Taxonomy (NCBI): domain Eukaryota; kingdom Metazoa; phylum Chordata; class Actinopteri; order Perciformes; family Harpagiferidae; genus Harpagifer; species Harpagifer antarcticus. Next base: position 2,426,021 of record CADEHL010000110.1, on the reverse strand, counting down.
CCCAGCGGAACCTCCAACGGTACAGGACATGGGGTTGGCAGGACCCCCGGCAGAAGACTAGTCTGCGGGACCTCCAACTGGACAAGACATGGGGTTGGCAGGACCCCCGGCAGAAGACTAGTCTGCGGGACCTCCAACTGGACAGGACATGGGGTTGGCAGGACCCCCAGCGGAACCTCCAACGGTACAGGACATGGGGTTGGCAGGACCCCCGGCAGAAGACTAGTCTGCGGGACCTCCAACTGGACATGAGTAGGGGCTTGAGTGGGGACTCGAGAGAGGGCTTGAGAGGGAACTTGAGAGGAAACTGGAGAGTGGACTCGAGAAGGAACTCGAGAGGTGACTCGAGAGGTAACTCGAGAGGGGACCTGAGAGGGGACTTGAGAGGGAACTCGAGAGGAGACCTGAGGGGAAACTTGAGAGGTGACTCGAGAGGACACTGGAGAGTTGACTTGGGAGGTGACTCGAGAGGACACTGGAGAGTTGACTTGAGAGGTGACTCGAGAGGACACTGGAGAGTTGACTTGAGAAGGAACTCGAGAGGTGACTCGAGAGGTAACTCGAGAGGGGACCTGAGAGGGGACTTGAGAGGGAACTCGAGAGGAGACCTGAGGGGAAACTTGAGAGGTGACTCGAGAGGACACTGGAGAGTTGACTTGGCTGGTGACTCGAGAGGACACTGGAGAGTTGACTCGAGAGATAACTCGAGAGGGGACCTGAGAAGGGACTTGAGAGGGAACTCGAGAGGAGACTCGAGAGGTAACTCGAGAGGAGACCTGAGAGGGAACTCGAGAAGGAACTCGAGAGGTGACTCGAGAGGTAACTCGAGAGGGGACCTGAGAGGGGACTTGAGAGGGAACTCGAGAGGAGACCTGAGGGGAAACTTGAGAGGTGACTCGAGAGGACACTGGAGAGTTGACTTGAGAGGGGACACGAGAAAAGACTCGAGAGGGGACCTGAGAGGGGACCTGAGAAGGAACTCGAGAGGTGACTCGAGAGGTAACTCGAGAGGGGACCTGAGAGGGGACTTGAGAGGGAACTCGAGAGGAGACCTGAGGGGAAACTTGAGAGGTGACTCGAGAGGACACTGGAGAGTTGACTTGAGAGGGGACACGAGAAAAGACTCGAGAGGGGACCTGAGAGGGAACTCGAGAGGTGACTCGAGAAGTAACTCGAGAGGGGACCTGAGAGGGGACTTGAGAGGGAACTCGAGAGTAGACCTGAGGGGAAACTTGAGAGGTGACTCGAGAGGACACTGGAGAGTTGACTTGGGAGGTGACTCGAGAGGACACTGGAGAGTTGACTCGAGAGATAACTCGAGAGGGGACCTGAGAAGAGTCTGGAGGGGAAACTTGAGAGAGTTGGTTTGCCAACAGAACACGGGGTGCTGGAGTCGGCCGGTACGCCGACAGGACACGAGGAGCTGGCGTCGGCCGGTACGCCGACAGGACACGGGGAGCTGGTGTTGGCTGGGGAGCCAACAAGAGACGAGGTGCTGGAGTCGGCCGGTACGCCGACAGGACACGGGGAGCTGGAGTTGGCTGGGGAACCAACAGGACACGAGGAGCTGGTGTTGGCTGGGGAGCCAACAAGAGACGAGGTGCTGGAGTCGGCCGGTACGCCGACAGGACACGGGGAGCTGGTGTTGGCTGGGGAGCCAACAAGAGACGAGGTGCTGGAGTCGGTCGGTATGCCGACAGGACTCGGGGAGCTGGCGTTGGCCGGTAAGCCAGTCCTGGAGCCGAAACTGGAGTCGCGACCAGGGGTACTGGAGCCGGTACTGGAGCCAGAACCATGGCTGCTGGGGCCGGAACTGTAACCGGAACCATGGCTGCTAGGGCTCGGGCTAACCTGGCCTTGCGACGACTCCTTTTAGCAGCCGCCTGAATACTCCGTGGACCTCCATAAGCCAGACGAGTACCCGAGAACGGATCCTGGACAGGAGCAGGAAATGGGGAAGAAGCCGGGGCTGACTCCAGACGGAACCCACCAAGGCGTATGGTGCCAGGTTGGGAATCGGGAGGCAGGGAGCTAGCATGCCTGGGGCTAGCAGGCCGGGAATCACACACCGGGAGGATCTTTGAAATCCAGCCAGGTAAGAACTTCACCAAACCTGGTTTCTCTCTAGCCATCTGGCGCGCCTCCGACAACACAGCCTCTCGCTGCTGAACTCCGGGTGCTCTCTTCCATCGATCCGAGCAGTTAGCCAAAAAAAAGGAAAAATTCAATAATTCCAGCTCGAACGGATCTGCTGGGCCCATTTCTGGTCGGTTCGTAATGTTACGGTGTGTGTGGGAAGTAGGACCCAAATGCAGATTATAGTGACAAAAATGACTCCTTTATTTCAAGGCTACATAATCACAAAGACAGAACAGAACACTCACCGCAGACCAGGTCATGACACAAGACGAACCGACAAAGACAGACAGAAAAACCAGAACTTAAATACACACAAGACTAATCACACAAACAAGACACAGGTGAGGAGGGAGGAGAAAACACAGGGACACCAGGTGAACACAATCGGGTAAATTAGACACACCAGGGAAACTGACAGGGAATCACAGACAGATTACAACAGGCAGGAAACGGGGGGTGAACACTTTACAAAATAAAACAGGAAACTAAAGACAGAAACAGACAGACAAAACACAACACGGACAGATCGTGACATATACAAGTCATAGATCGGTGCCTGAAAGCCGTCCAAGAGCGATAACTAGCTTATCCTCTTGCGACACCACTATCCTTTTCTAGTGGCGCTGTGCCCCCCCGATCGGAGCCCACAGACTTTTCCCTCTTCCCTTTCTCTCCAACAAAAGCCCAGTTGACTGTAGTCCGACACGACCAGCCTATACACTTGCCATCGAGCTCATCCAATGATGAAACACAGTTTGCTCTACGCTTGCGTGCCACTACCCACCTGTGATCAATTAGCCTATAATGTTATGTATGCACCCCTGACCGCCACCTGCTCCTCAATGTCTAGGGAACTGTGGCGCATCGGGTGATGCACGCACCTCGCGCTGGTCCGTCTAACCATGAGAAAGCGGTCGCAAGCAACGGGTGCTTTTTAGACCATCTCTTTTTCCATTTTTCCATATTTTCAACTGCTGTGCTTGGCCGCTGAAACCCCCAGAATTCGGCGATTTGTTCAATACAAATCTTTACATTGCTTTCACACAGAAGCTCCACCTTACTGATGCCCTTCTTTTAAGGTCTCTCTAAACATGAGCTGTGTATGCTTGTATGGCACTTCTGTCCCGAGCAGCACACACAGAGGAAATCAACCAGGACTGAGTCCCCAGACACTGATCCCCTGGGTTTATTATCCCCAAATGTTCATTAACCAAAAACGAAACACAGCCACTCAGTTTCACAGGTAATTTTAGGATACCGTCAATCACAGATTCTGGTAAGGCAATGTCCAAATGTAGATTTGAAATCACACTTACCAGTTCTGAAGATTTGTTGGTATCCTGCCGACAACGCCAATTTGTGGAGGAAACTTCTGTGTAGCAATGCAGTAGGAGTCACCGACTCAGGAAGGAGACACGGTAGAGCAGGAGCTTTTGATGTCAAACACTGATGGTTTATTTGGAGTTACGGCCGGAGAGATTCACATCACAAGTCACATCAGTCACAGTGAGACTGCACAGGTGGGTTGCCACGTCAATTCTGGAGCGCCTCTCTCTCGTTAGCCCATTTAACTGGTTTCACAGAGAGTGATCAACATATTTTGATAAGATAGTTTAGACAGTTGGGCACACTGAGTCACTTGCATCCGTCACTTATGGCCTCGAAGATTTCATACCTTGGAGTCCACAAACAACAAAGAAGGAAGTGTCCCAGTGCACCCACAACAACAGACCATCTGTGACCTTGTGTTGCCCGGTCACAGAATGGGAACAATAACATTATGGCTGAAGCAGCCTATGTCCTTAAAGGAGATAAACAGACGTCAGGGTTAGTCATGTACGTCATATCTAGGAGTCTAAGACAATTATTTCCCTAACACAATGTAGTAGTAGTCATCAAAGGAGCTATAGCACTTCTAGTTGTATCGCTCATCAAAACAAAGAGGACTCTCTGGAGCGAAAGTATGTAATTATTATAATTTATTCGACACTTGGATAATAATATTCATATTAGTAGATATTTTATGTCGTATGTTATTTTTTACCATAAACTGTCATCAAAAAGGAATGCCATCATTTAATGTCATGATGTTTATACACTGAACAAAAATATAAACGCAACACTTTTGTTTTTGCTCCCATTTTTCATGAGATGAACTCAAAGATCTAAAACATTTTCTATATACACAAAATAACCATTTATCTCAAATATTGTTCACAAATCTGAAAACATCTGTGATAGTGAGCACTTCTCCTTTGCCGAGATAATCCATCCCACCTCACAGGTGTGGCATATCAAGATTCTGATTAGACAGCATGATTATTGCAGAGATGTGCCTTAGGCTGGCCACAATAAAAGGCCATTCTGAAACGTGCATTTTTGCTTTATTGGGGGGGTCTGGGGGGGTCCGAAAACCAGTCAGTATCTGGTGTGAGGGGTAGGGGTAGGGTTAGGGGTAGGGGTAGGGGTAGACTCTGTCTCCCCCGTCCGGGGGAGAGGAGGGAGGGGAGAACCGAACGGTGAACCGTGGAGGGAGACGGGGCAGGAGTTGCTTTTCTTCGGACTCCTGCCCGGCACTCGGCCCCAGGGACACGAGGCCCCGTCCGCGGCTCATAATCCTGGACGGGCCAATCGTCCTCCTCGGCCACAGCAGCAAGAGCGTCTGCTCTCCGCTTCCTGTCGCCCGAGGGGAGACGGGCGCAGTGTGTGCATGCTACCTGCTGGTTTAGAGCCGCGTACGCGTGCTCTGACCCCAGGCAGGATTCGCATACTGCTTTTATCTCTGCTGGTCATAACTCATTATGAACCCAGAGCCACATGAGAGACAATCACGGACGCAGTTGTTGCTCATGATGATTCTCAATTGCTGTGCTTCAGTAACTGTGCTGGTTTGCTGAAGAAAAGAGAGAGCAGATTGCCGGGCCTCCTTCCTATTTATACCGGAAGGAAGCCCGAGGGTGGGGCCCACCTTGTGGGTGGGCGTGGACTACAAGTTTTCAGTGCTGCGCGGGGGCGCAGGGGGATAACCCAATAGCGATAGCCTGAGAGGGCGAAGCCATATACGAAATAGAACACTTCCGCGTAGTCTGCTCTTGTGTATCCTCCCTTTCGTCTCCTCTGGAAGCCTCCTCCATCACCCCTCCTCGACTCCTCCGTTTGCATTGAAGCGATTGTGACGTCCTTCAACATGGCGTGTCTTGATTGATTTCCGGGTCAAGTCCGGGTGGAGGGGGAGAGAGGAGTCGAGGAGGGACATTGAGAAGAACCTTGTGTTTCAAATCCTATTTTAAATTGACTTACTTGCCTGATTAAGCATCAGAAATATATATAGCATGACATATTCATATTTTAGTGGGAATAAACAGCATTCCCACTATCTGTTATTCTACGCACGGAAAGTTTATTATTATTCCGCCAGTATTTTGGCCCTCTTTTCCTCCCGCATTGAACATCGCAGACACTCCGTTCAAACATCAAAACGTTCAGCTCGGTCGGGAATCGATGGCTATTACTTTTCTCATTCATAAATTTCATAATTCCAGAGATACATCCCATATTACATCAAATCTTTAACCATTGAAGTCAATGGAGGAAATCTTCAGACTTCAACAAATCTTCATACGACTTCAACTGCTAACTGTTCATTCATACTTTCACTCAGAAACGTCATTCCAACTTTAAATGTTACACATCTTTCTGACATTATTCGTGACAAAAACTTTCAACATGCCTCCATTAAAGCCCATTGTAATTTCAGGCTGATATTTCCTCACAGTAGCAGCCGCACACCTTTAGTTAAACTGCCAAAAAGGCCACATTATTAATCCGAAACTACACAAAAATTACACTTCAGATACTCAACTTCCTTGACATGCTTCACGTTTTGAAATTTCACAGATATCTGTTACGGTTCTTCCACAAAACGTTCACATGTAAGAGGTTTATCTCTCATTCAGAACAATGGAAACCTGTGATCTCTACAGAGCTCGTTAGCTCAACTATAAACACCTGTGTGATGGAACACGATGATGTCATCACTCCAACATGCTCAGAGCAGCAGACTTCAGATAGCAGTGTGCTAACAGTCCAGCCGTGAAGACATCTACGGGACAGTTTGGAGATTTCTTCAAATGCCGTTGCCATGGCAACACAATGCTAGCCTTGAAACACGGTTTTCAAATAACTTCAGTGAAAATACTCCAAACGCCCCAAAACTTCACAGGTTTGGTAACGATGCAGCCATCAACGCATCTAAGCGTATTATGGGGTGTCGTCAAATGCCGTTGCCATGGCGACAGATCATTCGCCATCAAGTTAGTTCAGAAGTTTGCAGTTCAAATATTCTGCTGCTTTTCCAAGCCTTTTTACCTTCTTTTCTTCTCTCATCACACATTCAAGCCCCCAGTGTTCATGTATCATTTCAATCTAAATTCTCCACTTTCTTCTTACACAGTACATTTCAGCATAGCAGTTTAGTGTCAGACTTTCAGCATAAAGCATTCCCACTAGCAATTTCTTCAGGAATTGCATTCTCTAGTTATTCAACTGTTCTTTATGTGTGTTTTGCAGTGGAAACGACTGGGAGGAAACATGGGAGCCTGCCCAACTGTATAACAGCTGAAAATGATCACACATACACACAAACACACACAAACACACACACATATACACACACATACACCCCCCCCCCCCCCCACACACACACACACACACACACACACACACACACACACACACACACACACACACACACACACACACACACACACACACACACACACACACACAATAAGTTGTTTAAATAAATGGTTTCATTAAATTGTTGTTTCTGTTGTGTATTTTTTGTAAAATTATTTCTCAATAGGTTAAAGCCTTTTAAAATGTTTGATATGTTAATGCAAATGTGACAATCATTATTTGCAAGATAGATATCAATTTTTGTTATGGTCTTCTGTTTATGTCATATGAATAATACTGGTACAATTTGAATTTGCCCAAAAACGTGGAAATGAGAGCAGACCAGATGTTCTAAATGCCAGGGCCTGGAACATCAGGAGCATCTCTAAAAGACGATATGTGACAGTCCTGCAGCAACGGACCCTATGAGAAACATTATGTTTTGTAGCATTAGAATCTAGAAACTTATTCTAAACCTACTATCAAAGTATTCACCTGAACTGTAGCACGATTTGCCTCCTGTGAAAAGCACTATTTGAAAATGTGGATTTGTCAGGTCAACATGTGACCTATCTGGTTTGCTATAACAGTTTTACTCCCCAGTTGAACTGTAATCGACCATCATTAAATCCACAAACATGATAAAAAAATTTATGAAATAAATCAAAGACAATAGTGTAAATAAGAAGATTAGCAACACAACCTTACCTGCATTGCAATGACTCTAAACGTGTAATAACGTGCTTTAACCACTAGGTGAATAATACAGACGTATAAAGTACACAATGGTATACAATGCTATCAAAAACACATTATGTTAATTTACATATCTAACTATCATTATCAAGCACAATATGCACTAGGCATTACCAGTTGTAGGCGAAGTCAACAACAGGCAACTGATGGTGTGTGAAAGGTAATTTATGAGGATGAAACAAATAGAATACAATGCCATTTTATCTGTTGTATTATTAGTGTATGACAGATATGTATAACACCTGAAGATGTTTTATTCATGTTATCACATAATTGTACAGGATATAGCTATATTATTGCACATTTTTGAGTTCTATCTACACATGAATATCTGATTTGTAAAACATCACATAAAAAGGTGTATCCGCCCCCTCATGGTGCTAATCAATGTGTGTGTTTGCTAAACAGAGATACAAACAGAACATGAGTGAACAGTCAAAACTATTGTCATCAACTTTATTGTTATGGGACCTTGTTTACATATGTTTCAGAGTAGACATGTAATAACATCTGAATCAAATGAAATGATAGAAAATGCCTTCAACAACCTGAAGAAAAACTTACTGGACATACATATTAAGACCTTAGGAAATGTGTCATTTTTGTTGTTGTCGGAGGGTCACAACTGACGAGAGGGGGTGTAGGGCTGAAGGAGGTCAGCGATGTATGCAGGGGCTAGGGAGTGGACACATGTGTAGGTTAGCAGGAGGAGTCTGTACTGGATGCGTGACTTGACCGGGAGCCAGTGAAGGTGGAGGAGGGTGGGGTGATGTGTTGCCAGGGGTTAGTGCGGGTGAGGAGCCTGACTGCAGAGTTCTGGACGTACTGGAGCCTGTCCGGGGCTTTGCTGGTGACCTGGAACAGAACTCCATTGCAGTAGTCCAGACGTGAGGAGATGAAGGTATGAATTAATGTTTCTGCAACAGGGTCGGGGAGAGGGGGCCGGGGTCTGGAGATGTTTCGAAGGTGAAACAAAGCGGTTTTGACAGTAGACCTGATGTGGGAGTTGAAGGTGAGTCTAGAGTTCAGAGTGACGCCCAGGCTGGATGGAGCAGCCATCGATGATGAGGAGCAGATCTCCAACCTTCCGGAACAGTGTTTTTGGGGCCACAACCATGAGCTCTGTTTTGTTTTTGTTGAGTTTCAGTAGGTTTGTTTACATCCAGGTGTGGATGTCGCGCCTGTCGCGGAGGCAGTTGACTAGTGACAGTGGGGGTAGCTGGGATGATGGATTGGCACTGATGTAGAGTTGAGTGTCGTCGGCATTGGAGTGGAAGTTGAGACCATGTTGGCGGAGTGTTTCACAGAGGGGGAGCATGTAGATGATAAATAGAAGGTAGTCTGGAGGGGGCTTCACCGTGTGTCATCAGAGCAGAAGACTCATCTGAAAGACTCTGCAAGAAGCTGATGGTCTCTGCTCCAGTCAAAACGTGCTGGTAGCATCGTCTTCATTTCTCCGATGTCGTGCTGCTTTTTCCTGAACATGCTCTGGAGATCTTTCATCCCGTCTTCGCTCAGGCCCAATGGTGAATCTTAAATGTATAAGATAAAGACAATATCAGTTACTTCATCAACTATCACTGATGTGTAAAGTCATACAAAGTAAAAATTTGATATATACTGTACTTTGCAGGCAGGACAGCTCTTTCAGGGAATCACTGCGGGTTGAAAGGACCTTCCAGTGGTGGTTCTTTTCTGTGACGAGAATCTTCTCCTCCTCCTCCTGTAGTCTCTTCACTGCCATGACAAGGTCAAACGCTCTTCTCTTTGTCCTGAGGTCGAAAGAGTCTGGAAAGCATTTATGACAAAACATGAATTAATGTGTATGAAAGATCAACATCAAAGAATCTATGAAGTCTTACATAGTTTTATATATCAGATATGAAGGTTTTCCACATTTGCTGTGAGCATTCAGCAGACTGGTGTACTTACCACTGTTTGGTAGCTGCCATGGCCAAGCTTTCTCCACAGACAGAATGGCTTTGAGGCACAGAGCTTCTGTGCTTGGAACCATTGAGTTGTATTTCTCAACTGTGGCTGCCAGGACCCCTTTCTCATCCCTGATCTTGCGGCGGATCCGGGAACGACCTTTGTTGCTGTCTGTGTCTTTTTGTAGAGACGCTGCGAACGTCTCTTGACACTTACTGTCAGCATTTCGATCTTGCTGGCCAAGGCAGCAGCATCCCTTGGGTTGTTTGTTGTTGCTTTTTAGACAAAATAGGCGTATTAAGCACAGTAATTCACAATAACAGTGACATTTGATCAAATGTTTTAAGATTATTTTATTACATATGCTTCATGATAAATAAGTAATGCAAATGTCAATAGAGGGTTATCACTAATTCCAAAAAAGTTGAAAAACTTCATTAAGATTGTCCTCACTTTCTGCCCACTCATTCACATCTCTGACCCAGTCTTCCAGCTGCTTCTCAGTCACTGCCAACTCAGCCTTCATGGACTCCAGGTTCTTCAATTGCTTTTCCAGAGCTTTTGTGGTCTACAAACGTCAAACAATTAAAGACAAGTAAATACAGAAATCTACATTTAGGCTGCAGCCACAAATAATTCTAACTAAGAATATGTCATTCTTCTAAAACTATGTTAGTACCTTCAGATATCTGCGGGACAGTGAGGTGGCCAAGTTGCTGACTTTTTGCTGATTCCAGCCCATGGCCGTCAGCGTCAGCATGTCTGTACGTCCTGCAAAAGAGAATATCACGTTATTACTATTCCTCTTACTTCTTATACTGTAACTGGGGTTTATACTATATTGCCATCCTAAATTGTATTCTATGGTCATAACCGCCAATGAGCTTTTATGAGTTTGTGTTGTTGGTGTAATTTGCTCGTGTAATCTGTGCCTTTCTGAATTTTTTTTTGAAAACTGACAGTAAAGGTTCTATCGTAACTCATCTGCTTTTGACATGTGTTTTGTGGTCACTGCTATCCGAGAGTGTTCCACCTCCTCCCCTAGGGTTAGTCCAGCCCCCTCTTGATATGCCCCACTCCATTTCACCTGTTTAAAATATATTCAAAAGTACGTCTCATTACAACTTGTCACTATTCACAAGGAGGTTTTTACATAAAGTGATTGTGTCACATGGTAACAATTCCTCACTTCACATTTGAAGTCATTCGCTTCGGCCTGAAACACTGAGAGAAAGGGCTTCATGTCGAGAAGATGCTGGAGCTCTGGACAGCTTTTGGTGATTCTCTGGAGGTAGGGCCAATATTTGCAGGTCACATCCATGCAAAAGAACATACTACTGGACAGCTTTGTCTGTAGGTACAAGGGATAAGCAAAGATTTCTCCCCTGTACATATTGAGAGCACAGAGGAGCACTCCATGTCGACAGACGGCAAGCTCTAGTCCCTCCTCATCCAGCTTGCTGGCAGATTTTTGGGAAGTCTCTCTGGCTGCCGACCACTGTCCTCCACAAACACCTCTTCCGGAGACCTAATATATAAATGTATTGATGAAAATGGTGCAAAGACTTACATAACCAAATCCTTCATTAGGATATTATATTCTATTATACATAATTAGAGTCTGCAATATTACATGTTTGGTTGTGGTGTGTATATAGTCCACAAATCTTGAGACGTCTTCATCCCTGGCTATAAAGACACCGTCAAAGATGGCCTGTTCCTCAGATCTAAATAAAACAAAGGAGCAATGTATGACATCTCATATTATAAGGTTGATTAGTTCACATCAAGATACTTTTGTTTCGTTATCTGTTCAAATACTGTGACATTATATATTTTCTATAGTACCTAGCTGCATTCTTGAAACGGTAATGCTTGCGGTTTCCATCCACGGAAACTGCAAGCATATCAGGGCTGCACGCAGGACAGGTGAAGGGCTCCTCCTTGCACATGATGTCCACCTCATAACGCACAGCCTCCCACTCAAAGAAACTTTTGATGAAGCTGTCAGTTGAGGTCTTCCCAGTCTATAACAAAATAAGGACATCAACAGATAATTATATGTCATAAATAAATTATAAATTATAAGGACACAGCTTACAATTTGTACAATACAAATAGATCAAAAAGGACAAGTAACTTCAATACTCACACGGCCGAAGCGCAACGTTTGCTGATCTAGCATCCTTAAATATGCCTGAAAGGATAGTCCAGGTGCAGCCATTTCTTCAAATGAGAAGAAAACATCTGTGGCATAAATGGTGGCGAAGTGAAGGGTAGCTGGCCAGTAGTCACTCCAAAGTCATCAACCCCAGTCGTCCATGTCGCAGCGCATGCTTCACAAGCCAACTCTGGCATGCTTAGCTCATGTCATCCTTGAAAAACAGACAAGGTGATTTTTAATGCATTTGGAATTCTTTACTCAATACCCATGTTAAGGTTTAATAAACAAGCTATCCCACATGTGCGGGTCTTTGAGAAGGGTTGGATATTATCAAGAAGAAACTTCAATAACATATATCTTAAAAAACAAGACAAACATTCTTCCCATTCTTACCATTCATTGTGATCACAGTCACAGTCTTTCCTGGCTTGAGGCTCAATGACTCTGATGCACAACCACAGATTTTGTCCGGAATCTCCACAGGTACAAACCGCACTGGAACAAAAATTCTAATGGAAATTAAAAATAATTTCTCTCTTTTGAGAAATACATCATTGTTATGTGACAGATTTAGGATTTAACTTTACATCAGAACATTAAAAAGAGACTTGAGCACACTGCTGGGAATTATCACAGAGATCCTCAGGAAGCTCACATTTTCAAAATGAAGTTCTCAACAAGTCCAGCAAGAAAATGTACATTCACAAACCAAAACTTACCGCAGGAGCAAAGGGCCATATTTACTACATGTGTTGTTGGGGCCAATGGCTGGAAGTAACCTGCAGTAGTAGCATCTCTGTTGTGGAGGGGGTGTCTGGTGTGCATGCTGACATCACAGTCAGCACAGAAGAAGGGATGTGGTCGGCAATCCTGGCACCGGACAACAGACGTTTTGCTCCAACACTTTGGCAAATCTGTGTTCCCACATTTGCTTGGGCTACTACGGTGTTAACCAGATGTGGTCTCGCTGCCCTCCAGCTCTCTGAAAAAAACCTTTTTCGAGTGCTCCAGTTGGTCGACGCCAGCAGAGAAGCACTTGGGGTTTGTGCTACCACCTCATCTCCTGTAGTATCGCTCAGAGACTGCTGGAGATCTCGTAGAAACCCCTCTGTTAAAATGGTACAATAAAGTCCAAAGCACAATGATTATTTTTCTTTAATACATACTGGATGGAGTGGTTTTGAAATCTGTAACTACTGTGTTCTTAATTCTAGCAAAGGACGATCACGTATCACATAAAGATACAAGTATGAATATGTGTTTCGGGCTAACCAGACCAAATGAAGTACATACCAACAGTCTCTGGAGCAATAGCTGGAGCAAAGACCAGATCACAGTCAGGAGCATCAATGGTGGGATCAGTGTTACGACTGCAGCCAGCTGTATCAGAAAAAACACTTTTTTAAATTTATACCATTAAATTGTACTACTTTTCCCTTACCAAGAGTTATGTTTTCATTCATTTCATATACTCAAGTGCCTAGAAATATATATCTTATACTGACCCTGATTGGAGTCATTCCGGGTTGAACGTGGTCTTGCAAAGATCAAGTCTCCCTCACTGTCTCTCTTCTTCCAGCACACCATTGACACTGATGGCACTGCTGCTGCTGCTTCCACTTTACAAAGCAAATCATCAGCACTCCGGAGGTCATCCCTGAACTCTTTCTGCTCAACCAGCTCATCTGCGCTTCTCAGGAGATCCTCGAGATCAGAATCATTCATTATAGTGAAGAGACACAGACAGAGACACAGAAGAAAGACTGACAACAGAGTAAGACAGAGAAAGAAAAAGAGAGATAGAAAGAGGCTATCAAGTACAACACAGCAAGGACAGTTTAACAAGACAGACGTGGCTCTTAAAAGTGCCTTTGGGTTGTTTGGAGTTTGGAAAAACCAAGGGTTGTTTTTTGGAGAACAAATTGCAGGATCTGTTGAGAGAAAACAACATAATTTAGAAACTCAAAACTAAACAAACAATGCCAGTGTAATTGTTGTTGTTTACAACTTTTCTACTTGGCTAATAACCAATTAATGCTTACTACTGTTGTCATTAAAGGTATTTTCACACCATCGCAGAGCAAAATTACTGCCACCAGTCATTTAAATAAGTAATGTGTACAAAAATGATAAAAGTATTATTACTATTAATAATAAAAACACATGTATAAAAAGTCCATCCATCTTCTCCCGCTTATCCGTGGTCGGGTCGCGGGGGTAGCAGTTCCAGCAGAGAGCCCCAAACTTCCTTTTCCCTGGCGACATCAACCAGCTCTGACTGGGGGATCCCAAGGCGCTCCCAGGCCAGCGAAGAGATATAATCCCTCCACCTGGTCCTAGGTCTACCTGCTCTATCTGCTCCGATTCTCCGGCCCATCTCACGCTCCATTGTTCCCTCACTCGAGAACAAGACCCCGAGATACTTGAACTCCTTCACTTGGGGTAAGGACTCATTCCCTACTTGGAGTGGACAGTCCATCGGTTTCCTGCTGAGAACCATGGCCTCAGATTTGGAGGTGCTGATGCTCATCCCAGCCGTTTCACACTCGGTTGCGAACCGATCCAGTGAGTGCTGAAGGTCGCAGACCGATGAAGCCATCAGAACCACATCATCTGCAAAAAGCAGTGGTGCAATCCTTAGTCCACCAAACTACAGACCCCCTCCCCCACGACTACGCCTCGAAATCCTATCCATGTATATTACAAACAGGATCGGTGTCTTCAGTCTTCAGTCTTCAGCATTTCTTCAGCATTTCTGGGCGGATCTCCTCCACCCCCCGGGGCTTTGCCACTGAGTTGTTTGACGACCTCAGTGACCTCCCCCCGTGAGATTGGTGTTGATCCCCCGTCATACTCCAGCCCTGCCTCTACCATAGAATGCGGAGTTGTCGGGTTCCTTCCAACGCCCTAACACTCCATCAGTTAAGGTCAACAACGTCCCATCCTTACTGTACACATCTTGGATGGTTCCCTGCTTCCCCCTCCTGAGGTGTCGGACAGTTTTCCAGAACAACTTTGGTGCCACCCGAAAGTCCTTTTCGATGTCTTTTCCGAACTTCTCCCACACCCGCTGCTTTGCCTCGGCCACGGCTGAGGCTGCTGCCCTTCGGGCCTTTCGGTACCTTGCAAGTGCCTCGGGCGTCCCCCGGGATAACAGATCCCTGAAGGCCTCCTTCCTCAGTCGGACGGCTTCCCTGACCACCGGTGTCCACCAGGAGGTTCGAGGGTTACCGCCCCTTGAGGCACCTAAGACCTTGAGACCACAGCTCTCCGCCGTGGCTTCGGCAATAGAGGCTTTGAACACCACCCACTCTGGTTCAATGTCCCCAACCTCCACAGGAATGCCCGAAAAGCTCCGCCGGAGGTGTGAGTTGAAGGCCTCCTGAACTTGGGCCTCCTCCAGACGTTCCCAGTTCACCCGAACTACACGTTTGGGCTTACCAGGTCTGTCCAGAGGCTTCCCCCGCCACTCGACCCAACTCACCACCAGATGGTGATCAGTTGACAACTCTCTTTACCCGAGTGTCCAAAACATACGGCCTCAGGTCCGATGATACGATAACGAAATCGATCATGGACCTTTTGCCTAGGGTGCTCTGGTACCACGTACACTTGTGACAACATTGGCGCCGATTAGATTATTATTATTATTATTATTATTCGTGGCTAAGTTTATCGTATTTCCTATAACTATGTGTTACCCATGCTCTTACCTTGATTCTGAAGAACTGCGACTCTCTCATCCAGGTCGCTCCTGGACGCTTAGGGAGTTAGAGTGTGTTGCCCAGATAAGTATTATAAGGAAAATAGCTAATTCTCTTTGTTGTTATCATGAAAAACAACAGTGATTTAATGTATTCAAAATGGCATTTAAAGGGTTAAAATCCTGTAAATTATTACATATTTGGTATTTTTGATCAGGGCTGAAGTTGCTTTAAAGATTGAACCCAAACAAGTGGTCAAAAACATTTGAATATAATGTTTTTATCAACGTTTTTGGCAGTGGACATTTTTGTCCCGAATTACTAGTGTAGTGCATTTGAATGACACCGGAGGGTTAAGCATCCTGCTGTTTGCAGTTTACATATTTATTTATTATTAAAATGCGCAGTATTTTATTCTTGAAATGTATAGTATTTAATTTTAGTTTATTTAAGTTTTTAGCTTATCTTATTCCATTTGTACCTGTATAGTTCACTTCTCCTGCATTGCTTGCATATTGGTCTCATTTTATTTCTGTTGTGTTTCTTTTTGCACTATTTGTATTGTTTTATGTCTTATATTTATTTCTTATGTCCTATGTTGAAGGGCCTGCAGATTTCCATTGCCATACCTACACTGTAACTACTGTGCATATGACAACAAGCCTTTGAACCTTTGCATCTTGGATCTTGAATCAATGGGGTATTTATTGACATATTTGATGTCGTAGAACTCAAATTAAACCACATACCTTATTTCAGGAATCCAACCAAAATCAATTCAAACAAATCATTGACTTTGAGACAGGGACCTGGAAGAAGGAAAACGCGGTGTGTCTCTGCTGCCCTCTGCTGGCACAGCTCTGCATGTGAGAGGAAGCCGGACAGAGGCTGTGTGCTCTGAACCCTTTATTATTCACGAAGCTCACATGTACCACAGCAACAACTTAGAAAATCAGAAAACAGACATTTACAGCCGTGTGAGAGAACAAGTTTCAAAGTGTTATTGACATACACTGGTTGTGGTAAGACAACAAGACAACAATAACAACACCATAAATGTGCATACATAATAATGCAAGCTTATTTCCAAATCTACTTTTGGTATTTATAAACAGAGCACAGTAAAAGGTCCACGCACTCTCTCTTAGATCATCCCAAACACTTTAGGCCTGACAGAAAGACACATAGAGTCAGATGGGAAGAGGAACCAATGAATTAATCTCAACGTGTAGATCCAGGAAGTGATTCATCACAACAACACTCTCAGTGGCTTCTTCTCTTAGCAATTGGACACATTTTGGTTTCATTTACAATGTTTTTGGTATGCCTTTATTGAGTTATTCCACGAGAAAAAAAACAAAAAAACAATTACAATCATTACTTGGTGATAATTGCTGGATTATCTTGTCATCCGACTCTGACAAGGACTTTTAATTATAATTATATAATAATAATAATAATACTACTACTACTTCAGGAAGGGCTCTACCAAAATGAAGGCAAGCTTATACACAAACTCAAAACATGTCATATTACAACGTAGGGCTAGCTCAAAGGCACACAGCACTTGATACAGTCTATTATTTTAGTGCCTGTTTTTGTCAACCTCCTTATTATGCTTACTGATCCCTATCCTGTACCCTCATTGGACAGCTGTGTTTACTTTCCTCAACATGGCTAGTCGCATAGCATCATCCATGTGGACTCTAGTTTGTTCATGCTTTTTAGTTTTTTCTGATATGTGCTTTAAGTCACCCTGTCACAAGTTCGACACATTTATTGTTGTTTTTGGTTTGGCACATCTGAGGCCTGTACTACGAAGCTGGTTCAACCTAACCTGGATATGTTTGAGTTAGCCGGTTGGCCTAATCCAAACATACGCGCTCTCGCTAAGCGGTCCTACGACGCGGGTTATCAAGTGGATCGCTCAAGCCAGCCGTGTCCTATCTAGTTAGGTGCGCGTTCACATGAAAGGGGTGGTATTTGGAGCATTCGACCAATCACAAACATGGACAAGCATACTGACAGCGCAGCGTCATACTTCCTGAATGAAAAGTCAACTATAATATTAGACATATGAAGAAGTTAAACTTTAAACATCCATGACTTAAACACTTTATCCAGGATCAAAGCCACAGAGCTGCACCTGCAAGGTGAATACAGCTGGTAACAGAACAAGTGTTTGAATGCGTACATTAACAGGTTTATGATATCACTGCCCGTCTAAGACACCATCTGACTTTCATTACATTTGACTCGAGTGTTTCCTCAACTTAATGTGTGGCTTAAAATAATCCTTCTGCATACAGCATGTGACACTGAGTGTTGCACGGCCAGATACGGCTCAGCTGACTCAGATCAGGAGATGATACATTATGAAGTGATATGCCGCGGACTGTACTTAATGTTACTTTGATCCGGTTACTTATGTTGTGGCAGATATTTAAGTAAGCTTTCTTAACGCTAATGTTATAATAGTCAGATTGCTCTGAAGATGGAGGTGATATTCTATTCATGTTCACGTTCACACAGTCGGTGATTTTTGCCGGCCGTCTTTCCTGCAACGGCAGCTTTTCTGTATTTCCTTTCTCCTGTAATATGACTTGATCGCTTTAAACTCCGCACACTGAGCTCTGATTGGTCAGCAGGCGGTGCTTTCACTGAGTTGATCTCTTAGCCTGCAACCTAATCTGGTCTCGACCAGGTTAGCCGCTCAGCATCAGTTACTATGGAGATCTAGCCTGCTAAAAAGAGAACCAGCGTCGTAGGACCAGAAACCCAGAGTTTTCCCTGAAGTTAGCCGCTAAGAGAACATCCTGCTTCGTAGTATACACCCCAGAACTCTCCTGTCATTTCAGATCCCGCCTTCCTCCAGGCTCTTCCAATCATCTCACTCATCTGGTCTCCCCAGCCCTTCTCCTCACCTGCTACTCATTCCCTCATTAACTCCACAGTATACCACCTCACGCTCACTTGTCCTCTGCCAGATTGTCTTGTGTATTCTGCCAAGCTCTCCAGTGTTTGATTATCTCTTGCCTAGTTACCTGTTCTGCCCGGTTTTGACCCCTGCCTGTTATCGGACCTCGAGTTTCCTGCCTGCCCCCTGATTGGATTTGTTTGCCTGTCTGTCAGATCGCCTGGTTCTGAGCCCTGTTCTGCCTGCCCCTTCTCGGATTTGTTTGCCGACTGCTGTATTTCCTGGTTTTGACCCTGCCTGTCCCTGACCCGATTAAACTGAACATTCTGAAAACTGGTTGTATCTGTGTCGTGCTATTGGGTTCTGATCTGTACCTGTGAGCGTGACACACTCACATCTGTCTGGATCCATGCTGGGTCTGGTCCATAGACTGGTCGGATCCTGACGTTTGAAAAGGGAGGCAGGGGAAGCTAAATATAGCACTGGTGTTGCTACAGGTAGTTAGCCCAGCTTTCTTGCTAAACCAGCTCCTTGAAAAAGAGCACATACCTCTGTCCTTCCTCTGTCTTTAACTCCTGCCTATGTCCGGCTGATCAGGTCCGAGCTCTTTCCCTCCAGTGTCCTCCTCTCAAAGGGTGTTTCTTAAAGTGATTAAACATCATGTTCCTTCTCCATATTCGCTATCTAGTTTTGTTTACACTCCGTCTCCGTCTAACTCTCTCTCATTCAAATGTCAATCACTCACTCTGGCGCTCTTGCTGCCCCCTAGTTGTTGGCGGTGTCAACAGCTGCTTTGGGTGCAGTTTGGTGTGCCCCGAGCAGCTCTTATCTGTTGCATTGACGAGGTGCGGACTGCACATGCACCACTTATAACGAGAGTCAATGGGCAAAGATTTCTGCGCCCCAAGCAGGAAACACGTGACTTATCAGTAACTTTAGACATCGTAAAACAATTTTTATGGATATTTTATCGTAGATGAATTAAATATACATTTAACTGAAAATAAAATCTCCGTGTTCTATAAAAATATTTATTTAAAAATTGTTTTACTGACAATCTAGAATGTGGGAAGAGGTGGGGCGGCTCCACTAACCCCCTATGGGCCGGCCGCCACTGCTACTACTACTACTAATACTACTAATAATAGACTCTGCAGTAAACATAAACTTGACCAAACACACCAAGTTCATTCTGGCAAGAGTCTCACCACAAATGGAGACAGTTCAGCACAATAAACAACAGCTTTGTTTAAAGAAGCTACATAAGTCTATAATATATATATGAAACCTTCTACATCATCCTTCATCGACATGAGAGATTGCTCTTTACGGAACAAATCCTTCAACACTTGATTGTGTCTTTGGGTAAACTGCATGGTGATCAGGGTAGGAATTTCACAGCGGCCATGACGGCCATAGCCCCTCGGTCTGGCCGTTATACCCCACAAATAACGTCCTACGGCCACCATGGCCTGTGGGCCCCTCACACTGTTAAAATCACGGAGTTTCTTTAAAAGCGTAAGAACAGTGGTCTTTTCTCTGAACTGCATTATGCTGCGTTTACACCAGACACGATGCGAATATTCACATCGCTCTAATCCATACTTGCCAACCTTGAGACCTCAGAAATCGGGAACATTTCAAAACCACCGCGCGGGGGGGGATGCTAGTGGATCGCCGGAGCTGTATTAGCTTAACATTAACATGCTTATTGTAGTTGTTAGTGCACTGTCTTGCGGCCTGTAGCATGGAAAGGAGTGAGCAGAGGGTAGAGTTGTCGATTCTTGTTCAGTTTACTGTGACTCTCTTCCTCACCCTCTCAGACTGTCAGTTGCGTGCGCTACTAAAGAGACGTGCTACCATGGAAACCAAACAATGGTGTAGCTGTATTAAAGTCCGAGTGGAAACAGTCCTGAGTAAATCTGATTTTGTCAGAAATCGGGAGAAATGCGGGAGAAATATGACCCCGGGAGGAAACCGGGAGAGGGCTATGAAATCGGGAGTCTCCCGCGAAAATCGGGAGGGTTGGCAACTATGCTCTAATCACTTTCATTCAAACAGGACGCGCTAGAGAGGGGGCGGGGCTTATATCCATGTAAATACTGTGGTAGAAACCAACTACAACAAAATTAACATATTTTACAGTGTTTTAATTGTAATACACGTTTCAAAATGATGCAGAAGTAACTACATACTGATTGTGAAGAATAATCTTCTGGGATTCAATGCAGAGCCAATGTTGAAGAATGGAGACGGATAACTTTCATCAAACACGGAGATTTATTGAAGTATCGGCCGGAGAGGGCACACTCAGTTTCACACGTGAACAGTCTTCCACCGAGCAGCACTCTGAAGGTTACACAATATAATCACACAATATATTGACCAAAGGCGGATCTCAAATTTACGCGCCCTTTCTCTGCTAATTATAAACAGATGCCACAAACTGGACAAAGACTAGTTAGGACAGGATGCCCCCCTTTCTCTACAGAGCAAGGCATCTGACCTCTGAGTTGACCCTAAGAATGGCATGATCGTATTTCACAGATTGAGGGAACAACACTTTAATTAGAAACAGAAGTTCGCAGATAAGTTCCCAATTCGATACATGGGAACAGACAGGATTAAAATATTCTCTAACACTGATAACGGTTAGTACAAACTTTGACAAGTGTGCAGACAAGACAGCAGGCGAAAAACCTTTTAAAATGCGTGTTTCCTGAATGGAGATCGGATCGATCAGGAACGTTGTATATGCTCCGACCGTCACACGCACAACAACGTCATACAGACATACGGATCTGTGAGCTCTGTGTGCTAACTGCTAATGTTTTGGTTTTCTGATTCAACGTCAGATCCTCACTGCTGATTGGCTACCGCGAGAACGCATCACGCGAACATATCAGTTGAATGGATTAAAGAGACTCTCGCATTTGAAAGTACACTGCTGAACGATGTACGTGCAGAGTTTGACCCTTGAAGGCTGTTTGTTCTGCTCTGAAATGGAACATATTTGTTAATAGAATTTTATATTTTTTGATTTTGGATTTGTGAATGGGAGAAGTAGAAAACATACCAAACACTAATTATTCAAAGTAGAGTATTTCATTTTATATACGGTAATACTATATATGATTATAATGTTTGACATTATTGATATAAAAAAAGTGATTTGTTTTCCATGTCATTTGTGTGTTTTTCAGAAAGTGAAGTTATTTATTCGTAAGCTCCAAATCCACATGTTTCCCTCAATGGCCTTTGTGCCCTGGCATGTGGCCTTTGTGCCCTGGCATGTGGCCTTTGTGCCCTGGCATGTGGCCTTTGTGCCCTGGCATGTGGCCTTTGTGCCCTAAACAAATGTGTGACACCAAAGGCCAAATGGCGGTCACAGTGGAATTCTGGGAGACAATCCGCTCTGTGAGACTATATTCATAATATTGTTAATAATACCTGGGACATTTTTCATTTCATTTCAAACCTTTATTTATCCCGGTGAATCCCATTGAGATCATTGATCTCTTTTTCAAGGGAGACCTGCTCAAGTAGGTTCCACATGAAACAGAACAACAAAAAGGACATCATACAGCATCATTAGAGACATTAGAGTGAGGCAACATTTAGGTAGTTCCATTCCACACTGATTGTCGGCAAACAAAAGGGGGGGGGATACTGCGTAGATTCTTCTGTAGAACATATCTTCTCAGCTGCATGTTATAATAAATGTTTTCTTTAGGAAGGCCCATACTTATATAATGTGTAAATATATTTGTGGCTTTACAAAACTAATACCAGGGGTCACTAGATGCCAAGCACTGGGTATTGAACAATATAAGGGATAAAACCCTTTAATGACATAATCAGCTGATATTCATACATGTAACATAAACACTTTTTAAAAAGGACACAAAACAGCTGCAGACAGACCTCGTGTGTGTGTGTGTGTGTGTGTGTGTGTGTGTGTGTGTGTGTGTGTGTGTGCTGCTCCTTCTGACTGCATGTCTCCACCCGGGCTTCAATGTAACCTTTGTAGCCTAACCCACACTGTACTATGACCTTGGGATGCTCAATTAACCGACCTTGTATCCATATACAACGATTTATGTTATTTAGTAATTAAACATTTATTTTCTAGCTGTGTTTTGGTTGTATTACTTTTATCGTAATTAATATAGTTGAAGTCATTCTTTAAGCTTTCGGGCACACTATGTTTATCTTGGACACAGCGGTTGGTTGAGAATATGCTTTTGAACCAGGAGAAACACGGAAAGGAAAAGGTGAAACCATTGTTCTCCATGAATTGTATTATTGGAGTACAAGAAAATAAAAAACAAATGAACACAGACGTTCAGTGACATTGGTCCTGCCTTAAGATTGGCTTACTGGTGCCCCAACGTGATCATTCCTTTTTATATATAGAATCATATCACATGCATTCATTATTTCTCCCCAAATCATTCAGCACTATAATGGACCCCCCCGCAAAACTGTATATCTATGGTATCCAATCCAAAGCTCTTCTTCACGTGTCTGTCACGCTGAGTGTGTTCTTTAGTGGACTCACCCTGTGATGCTCCACTTTGCTGTGCTGACTTAAACAGTAGTAAAGACACACCTGGGCAACGCTGAAACATCCCATAATGCAACATGCCTGTGTGACAGTTGGGCTCAAGTGTGTTTTGGAACTACCCCCCCCCCCCCCCCCCCCCCCCCCCCCCACGGAGTCTGATGGAGCATCACGCTGCGTCCTTGGAGCCCTCCCCCGGTCGCAGGACCTGCTGACCTCCGCTGTGCTTCCTGCCCCCCCCGCCTGGAGAGTGCAGGCTGGACGCTGACATCTGGATGCTCCTCGGCCCAGGACTCACCGCGGTGGGGAGGAGGGAGGAGGATGGGGAGGAGGTGGGGGACAGAGAGGAGGAGGTGGAGGAGGAGGGCGAGGATGAAGAGTAGGACGAGGAAAAGTAGTAGCTGTGTGGGGAGGTGGAGGTGAAGGCAAGGGGGGGCTTGCGTCTGCTGCTGCTGCTGCTGCTGCTGCTGCAGGGGGGCCCCTGGGCAGGGGGGATGTCAGGGTGGGATGGCAAGAAGAAGTGGCTAGACGAGGGGAGGAGACGACTCAGATTCAGAGACAGGATTAAAGACTTGTGAGGAGGAGGGGAGAAGGAGGGAGAGGGGGAGCCAGGGGGAGAGCCTGATGGAGAGACAAAGGGAGAGGAAGAGGAGGGCTGGGCCGAGGAAGGAGACCACGGACACTTTGAAGGGGTAGCAAGAAGAGAGGGTTTCCCAGAGGAGCTCAGGGGGGGTCTGAGCAGGGAGGAGGAGGGGGATGTATCCCAGAGCTGTGGGACAGGGCGGGGATCTGAGAGGCTCTTTCCCTGACAGCCTGTGGACACACACACACACACACACACACACACACACACACACACACACACACACACACACACACACACACAGACAATATATAAAAACTAAAATATAACTCCAAAAATCTGTAATGGTATTTATTTTTTTGTAAAGCTCTTTTGTTAGGAGCTGCTTGGTTTTCCCCTAACCCCTACAAAACATGAAATGGTGGAATTGGGCCTCTCAGATGGTCAGATGTTCTGGTTCTGTGCTGGTGCTAGTTAGGATCTAAGTTGGTTCAGCTTGCTTACCACTTAAAACCAGTTTTCTTTTCACCAAGCAGAGCCCTCCAGGAGCCTCGTCGTGATGTCACAGTTCATGTCACTGCTACAGTATGTAGTTCAGCGGCGTTAGCCCCCTGCTGGAGTGGTTCGCTGCTGGTGCTTCACTTGTGCATATTTACACATGAAAGTGTTTGAATGGACAACATTTGGCAACACAGTGAATTAAGGTCTGTGTAATGTGAAGTTCCTCTCGTATGATGTCACTGAAGCCTATGAAACTATTACATGAACTGCTGTTGATCAGGTGAACCAGCTCCAGGTAATACATCCGCACATATCACACAGGAACTCCTAGGATTCTCTGGACTTCTGAATAAATGCTCATTTTTAGAATGCACTGCTTTTTCCCTGAAATGAACCAGTCTGGGAAAAGATAGAAAGTGAAGAGACATGAAATACTGTACTCCTTCAGAAACATCTTGTTGATGTGTTGTTGCACCTCAACATGTCAACACATGTAAATGTTTGACATTGATTTAAAGGGATTTTCCAGACCACACACATGCAGTAATCACATGAAGACTCTCACTGACGGGTGTTTAACAGTATGTTTAGAGGGGGGCTTCTATGGGTTAGGTTTCAAGAGTTTTTGTCCACAACTCACTGCCAGAGGAACATCAGTTCACAGTGAACATGCAGGACAGCATCACACTCATCTGGAAACTCAATCAGCAGGGTTGAGCAGCTCATGCTGGATATGAGGACTACAACAGCATTGGAGAGTGAACCTGCAGAGCGTAGCAGGGTGGAGGAGCAGGAACAGCCAGAAACAGACAGGTAGAAGTGGAGGCAGACCCTCAGATCCAGACAGCACCACCACAGAGATGAGCTCAACACATTCCACCCCACTGCATAGTGAAATCACTCAGATGTTATCAAAGCTATGCTATCTAAAACATCCAGTTCACCCCGCATCCAAGCACTTTATGTTGAACTATAACTTACAAATAAGTTCCAAATACTGCTGCTGCTGCTGGTTTACAGAGCACTGATTGCTAAAATATATTTCGGATCTTCTGCTAACTTATAAACCATGTCTGATTTCTGTGCCCAGAGTCAAACTAAACATGGAGAGGCAGCGTTCAGTTATTATGCTCCGTATCTCTGGAACAAACTCCTGCAGGTCTGCTGTCACTCTTACCGCTTTCAAATAAAAGCTGAACACTTACATTTTTCTGCTGCCTTTCATTAAAACAAAGAACTCTCATATCTCACACTGAACTCGACCTTTGATTCTAGTATTTTATACCCGGCTTGTTTTATTTTGTATTCCCTTGGCTTTTTAATGCTTTTAATGTTTTTTTAAACACACTGGAAGGCTTTCATTTGCCTTGTTCAGTACATGTGCTCTTATATTTAAGTTCGACTGATGTCACTAATGGAGGGATCGGTTCATCCTCTGTCAGATACCACCACCAGGTTCTTCTCTTCAAGAACACCCAGAGACCCGAGCAGGAGCGTTACACTAACCCCCCCCCCCCCTCTGTTCAGGCTTTCATTACCTGGCCGGGCTGCTTCGGGCCCTTATGGGCCTTCTCTGGGGGGCTAGCGGAGGTCGTGTGGCAGGACCTGGTGAGGGGTCTGGAGCTGTAGGTCTGCAGAGGAGAGCAACACACAGACAGGAAGTTAGGACAGACTGGCGGGACTAGGACTGATGAGGAGGAGACGTTAGAAACATTCAGAAACATAATTTCACCAAAGCAGCACATGGAGGGAAAATGTACAATTAAGTAGTCTAAGTAAACTCTTTAGATGATATTAAAGAATATGATCAAAGACAGGATTGTATGAGAGGACTGTGCCGGTCTGAGCACAGAGACCCCACACACAGATGGAGGGTGCAACGTTTGAACAGTTGGTCCACTCCAAGGATCATTTCTTGAAGATAACACAAAAAGTGTTTATTGTTCATTTTAAACAGCCGGGCATACGTCCCTTAAACCTTCAATGGTTTCTGCATCCTGGGGGGATACAGTCATTTGACATGCTGTGTTCATGTGGAAAATTGGTGTAATAACTCTGTAATATGGGTTATATATTGGTGTTACCTGGGTTATACTGATCTAATAACAGTGCAGGTGTAATAACAGGAAAGAGAAGAATAAGAGAAAAGAGGGAGGAGAGAGCCCAGCACCAGCCCAGCACCAGCCCAGCACCAGCCCAGCACCAGCCCAGCACCAGCCCAGCACCAGCCCAGCACCAGCCCAGCACCAGCCCAGCACCAGCAGCCCACCAGCAGCCCACCAGCAGCAGCAGGCAGAGCAGCATCAGACCTGTTTCATGGTGGAGCTTTTCCCTGTGTCAGGTGGAGACTGTTGTTTGGACCTCTTACTCTGAGGTGGATTGGGGACCTTGAGGACCTGAGAGGCTGGCCTCTTGGAAAGGCTTCTCTCCCTTTCCCGTTTGACTTTAGACTGAGCTCTGTCAGTGGAGTCCGAGGAAGAATCAGGGGACTGAGGCGGTAAAGACCCGATGCTGCAGGGGGAGGGGGGGCCCGCCATGCTGTCTGCACTGATCTCCAGCTGTTTAATGGACTCTTCTAGACTGTCAATAGAGTCGAGCGTACTGTCGCAGGGCCTCTCTGCCCGGCCATGTGACTTTGAGTGTCTGCTGACAGTGATAAGGGACACCTGGATGTTTCTCTCACCAGAGTTGACCTGTCTGGGACTGCTGGTCTCAGACCTCTTGGATTCTTTTGTCTGCTTCTTGGTCTCCTTCGCTGATTTTCTGGCCAATACTATCTCTTCCTCTTCCTCATAGACAACAACCTCCAGAGTCTTCTTTCCTGTTTTGGTCGTCCCTGCTCGTATGGCCTTGCTAATTGCACTCAGTTTGTTTTTGGGGAACTTAAATTTGAACTTTCGTTTGGTCTCTGGCTTTTTAAGGAAATCTGGTTCACCCTGGTCCTGGTTTTCAGGTATTGTGCCATTACCTGCTGAAGGTCTTTCTTGTTGCAGGTGTAGAGATATCTGACCATTTCCTGTGATCTCTAAACCTGTGTTGATGTCACTGTAGCCAATTGTTCTCATTTCCTGTTTGTCTTCTTCATAATGAAACTCATCTTCATCCACAACACTTTCTGTAGAAAGAATCTTATCAAGATGTTCCGCACTTTCAAAGATGGTAGACAGACGCTTGTAGGCTGACTGAATGTCCATAGGCTCATTCATGATAACAATTATAGGTTTCTTATCAGAGTCATCACTGTCCTCAAAACCTTGGTTTTCATATGCGACATAAGTGGGTTCACCATTGCTGTCCCCAGACCCAGGCTGTGTGTCAGGGCCATCCAAGACTCTATGGCTCTTGGTGATTCTCAGGGGGATTTGACCTGTGGGAGGAGGAGGAGGAGGAGGTCCCTCATTGTCCAAACTATCAGGGCTCAGATTCCCTCCTTCCTCTGTGTCCTGGGATGTGTCCTGGGACCTGTCCTGGGTCGTGTCCTGGGAAGGCTGCAGGTTCTGCTGCCTGCTGCTGTGGCTGACCGTCCTGCAGGGGGACATTTTTGGGACATGTGGAGAAGTTACACACTGATCTAAGCTAAGGAGTTTATCCTCCTGGGACTGTATCAAGCGATCCTTGCGGGAGTCTTCTTTCTCATATGTTTCTGCTACTGTCATATTTGACTTCTCCTCAGTTGGTTTCTCTTTGACAGCTTTTTCTTTTGTGGCGTCAGGACCTGTGATGTCAGTGGCTTGAATGGTTTCTTTATGTAGAGTAACAATGGTGGTGACCTTCTTTTTTTCTGCTGTGGTAGGTGAGCTCATTTGACCAACACACTCCTTATTAATCTGATCAGGACTTTTCAAAGTAAGATCATTTTCTTTATGTGAAGTTATAGCTGTAAGAACCTCCACCTTGTCTGCTTTCTTATGGGTTGGTGTTGGTACCTCCTTCCTCTGGGCAGTCTGAGCATTTTGTAACATCTTCTCTACTGCTGCACAGTTTAGAGAATGCCCTTGTTTAACCAGACTCTCCTCCAGTCCTTCTTTCTTCTGAGAATGTACATGTTCTTTACTAACTTCAATTTGTCCTGAAATTCCCACTTGAGGAGCTGACTGGTGATCATATGCTGCCATCATTGAAGGCTTCTGATTGGCCACCTGCGACATCTCTCCATTCCATTGTATATTTCCACCTGGCAAATGAACACCTGACAGTGCTTTAGTCACCTACAATAGAAAGGGAAACATTAAACACTTTGTTAAATGGGGGTAGGTTTCCCAAAAGAAGACAGGCATGGAGGTTACAGAAAGGAAGCACCAGTTTAGTTTCATGAAGTCTTATCACAAATGAGAAATAAAATGCAATATTCACAGCTTGTTTTTTCAACGAAAATTAAAGCAATTTGGTCATGTTTGTTTGTATGAATCTATAGTCATTCCACATGCTGTATCTCATACAATACAAATGTGAACACAACAATCAATCTTTAGTAGAACACAAGTGTGCATCTCTACAGGCCAGACCCCCAAGTACTTCGGTTCAGTCAGGCCCTTTTGGATTCACGCTCCACTGAGCAACTTTCATAGTAATTAACAAAGGCTCGCCTCCAGCGCTGGATCCTGTTCTCTTCTCTATTGACACATTGAAATAAACTCTTCTATCTTCAAATGTTAGCACTCTAAACACATTGATTTAACCAGATCATTTATTTCCACCTCCTTGACCACACATAGAAGCCTGTAATACAGGCTGTCACAGAGTCAGAAATTAAGATATAACCTTTTGTGTTTGGTGTTCAAGTGTTTTATTAAAAGTGTGAATGCTATACGGTCGCGGTTTTTAATCAATTCGATTTTTACTCAAGATGGAGTGTTCATCAAGGAAATGTATAATTTTGTTTGAATGCTACAGAATGGTAAACATATAGTACATTACATTACATTACACTTCATTTGGCAGATGCTTTTATCCAAAGCGATTTACAATAAGTGCATTCAACCAGGAGGGTACAGAGTAACAAGAATCATGTAAGTGTCACGATTATTATGTTATGTCACGTTTTTAGTTTTGTATGTCAAGGTTTGGGTTTGTTTTGCTGTTCTGTTCTCCCTGTTTCATGTTTTCCTCCTTGTTTCTTGTCTGGTCCCTCTCCCTGTGTTTTCCTCCCTGTCGTTAGTTTCCCTGGTGTGTCTGATTGTCTGATTGTGTTCACCTGTTGTCCTTGTGTTTCTCCCTCCTTTACCCAGCTGTTTCTTGTTCCTTGTATTTAGTCTTGTCTCTTCCTGTGTCATTGTTTGTTTTTCCTGTCTCCCTTCATGTTGGTCACGATTGTTTTTGGTACGTTATCTTCCTCGTGTTATATCCTTGCCATGTTTTTGTTGATCGGCTTTTTAAATAAAGCTCGCTTTTGTGTATAGATCTTTACCTTCTTGTAGTCTGCATTTTGGGTCCTATATTTTCCGCGATCTAAACAGTGATCTTAACAGAATTAACCGACCAATTATGGACCCAGCGGATATTGAAGATTTTGAGTTAGATCTGTTCGATCTACATTTTTCCCTTCAATGTTATTATGCCGAGTGGAGTGGAACCTTGTCAAGAAGGGACAAAGAGGCTATCGTCAAAAAGGCACAAATGGAGGTGGCAGACATGCCTTGGTTGAGGAGCTCCTTGCCTGAAATAGACTTCTCTGTTTCATTTATTCTACTCTGTATAATTGTTCTGTAGTTACTGTAGCTAAAACAGCGCTTTTGAGAGATTTTAAATCTCAGATCTGCTCAAAGGGAACCTGTTACACAGGTCTCAATGGGGTACTCAACCCTGCATTACAATATAGGCAGGGACACTCTGCTGATTGCGTGAAGTACAACAGCGTGACTTACCCATTTTTTAGCTAAAAAGCAATTAAATACCGCATTTAAATTCTGAAGAACTCAGTGTGCATCGAGACCGGGTGACAACACTACCTATTGACGCAGCAACCACTGTAAGTTATATTCTTGTTTAATTAGACTTCTCTGTTTCATTTATTCTACTCTGTATAATTGTTCTGTAGTGACTGTAGCTAAAACAACGCTTTTGAGAGATTTTAAATCTCAGATCTGCTCAAGTGAACCTGTTACACAGGTCTCAGTCGGGCACTCAACCCTGCATTACAATATAGGCAGAGACACTCTGCTGTCGCCCATCAGCTGTAGAGAGTTAACTAATTAAAGGGACGTGGCCCCACAGCTGTGAGAACTCAGCAATCAGGCGTCCATTTTAGGTAGCTCTTTCCTGGAGCGTCAGCTTCAGCCGAAGACTGACAAAGACATTGGAGTCCTGCGGGAGTCAAAGACTGACAAAGACATTGGAGTCCTGCGGGAGTCAAAGACTGACAAAGACATTGGAGTCCTGCGGGAGTCACGAGGGTGGCAAAGAGGAGGCAAATCCTACTTTGACTGAGCTAATTACCGCTGGTGTTTTATTTTATTTTATTTAGTTTTCTAGCCCCTCATGCTATAATCATGTGTATTTTCTCCATTCATGTTCACGTGTCTTCTCGCAATCATCGCTGGCCCCGTGTATCTCCTAATCGCTATAACCGGCCTGCTCTCGTCTATCCCACATGCTCCACTGACATCCAACATCTAGTTTCAGGCGGCCTGTGGAACTGCCAGTCAGCTGTTCCTAAGGCTGACTTCATCTCTGGCTACGCTTCCCTGCAGTCTCTGGATTTCCTTGCTCTCACTGAGACCTGGATTACTCCATTCAACACATCCACCCCAGCAGCTCTCTCCACAGCATATTCCTTCTCCCATACACCCAGACCCACTGGTAGAGGAGGTGGCACTGGTCTCCTGCTCTCTCCCAAATGGAGCTTTTCCCTCTTCAAGCTACCTAACTTCACTCCTTCCACCTTTGAATTCCATGCCGTCACAGTAACCCATCCTATACAATTAACCATTGTTGTTCTCTACCGTCCACCAGGTGCCTTGGGGGACTTCTTGGAGGAATTAGATAATCTCCTCTCACACATCCCTGAAACTGGCCCTCCCGCTGTACTTCTCGGAGACTTCTACCTCCAGACAGGGAAGATAGACGAACTAACATCTCTGTTAACCGCCTTTGCTTTCTCACTGTCTCCATCCCCACCAACTCATAAAGCTGGCAATGTCCTTGATCTCATATTCTCAAGGAACTGCACTACTTCTAACCTCTCTGTAAACCTGCTCCACACATCCGATCACTTCTTCATTTCATTCTCTCTACCCCTTTCCAAACATAACAAACTAATCTCTTCTGATCCTGCACCTGTCCGCCGTAACCTTCGTTCCCTCTCCCCCTCTACCTTTGCGTCATCAGTTGTCTCAGCCCTCCCTTCCTCTGACTCGTTCCAACTCCTGCCTCCAAACTCTGCTACAGAAACTCTCCTCTGTACTCTCTCATCCTCTCTGGACTCTCTCTGTCCTCTCACATCTCGGCAGGCTCGTCAGTTCCCTCCTGCTCCCTGGCTAAATGACGCACTGCGTGTTAATAGAACCGTCCTTAGGGCAGCAGAGCAGAAACGGTGGAAATCCAAACACCGTGACGACCTCCTAACCTATCAGGCTCTCCTCTCCTCTTTCTCTGCTTCGATCTCTCAGGCAAAAAGCACTTTCTTTCAAGATAAGATCCAATCTTCCTATTCCAATCCCAAAAAACTATTTTCCATCTTCTCCACCGTCTTGGACCCCCCCAAAGCCCCTCCCCCCTCCTCACTTCTGTCAAGCGACTTTGTTAACCACTTTGAAAAAAAGGTTGATGATATTCGCTCTTCTTTTTCTGACTCACCTTTACTCACCGCTGGGTCACCAGACCCTCCTTCCACCCACACACTAACCTCCTTTTCCCCTCTCTCTCCAAGTGAGGTTCTTACCCTCATTACCTCTGCCCGCCCTACCACCTGTCCTCTGGACCCTATCCCTTCAAACCTCCTTCAGACTATCGCTCCTGATATTCTACCGTTTCTCACCCATTTCATCAACACTTCTCTAACTTCTGGTCACTTTCCAAATAGTCTTAAGGAGGCAAGAGTAAACCCTCTCCTAAAGAAACCCACTCTCAACCCGTCTGATGTTATAAACTACAGGCCTCTCTCTCTCCTCCCGTTCCTGTCTAAAACACTTGAACGTGCTGTCTTTAAACAACTCTCCTGTTATCTCCATCAGACCAACCTTCTGGATCCGCACCAGTCTGGTTTCAAGGCAGGTCACTCCACAGAAACTGCTCTCATTGCTGTCACTGAGGAACTGCACACTGCCAAAGCAGCATCCCTCTCCTCTGTCATCATCCTTTTGGACCTGTCTGCTGCATTCGACACGGTGAACCATCAGATCCTCCTTAGCACTCTCCAAGAACTTGGAGTTTCAGGCTCTGCACTTTCCCTCCTCACCTCATACCTCAAAGACCGTACCTACAGGGTAACTTGGAGAGGGTCCGAGTCCGACCCTTGTCAATTAACTACAGGGGTTCCTCAGGGCTCTGTTCTTGGTCCCCTCCTCTTCTCCCTGTACACAAACTCGCTCGGATCAGTCATTAGCCCGCATGGTTTTTTATACCACTGCTACGCTGACGACACCCAATTAATTCTGTCCTTTCCCCGCTCAGAGACCCAGGTCGTCGCACGCATCTCTGCTTGTCTAGCTGACATCTCTCAGTGGATGTCTGCTCATCACCTCAAGCTCAACCTTGACAAGACTGAACTGCTTTTCCTTCCGGGAAAAGATTGTCCCACTCTTGACCTGACGATCAACATCAGCACCTCTGTTGTTTCCCCGACTCAGACTGCAAGGAATCTGGGTGTGACCCTAGATAACAACCTGTCCTTCACTGCAAACATCGCTGCTACAACCCGTTGCTGCAGATACACGCTTTACAACATCAGGAAGATACGTCCCCAGCTGACCCAGAAAGCCACGCAGGGCCAGGCTCTCGTCACCTCACGCCTAGACTACTGTAACTCCCTCCTGGCTGGTCTACCCGCATGTGCCATCCGACCTCTGCAGCTCATCCAGAATGCAGCGGCTCGTCTGGTCTTCAACCTTCCTAAATTTTCCCACACCACTCCGCTCCTCCGCTCCCTTCACTGGCTTCCGGTAACTGCTAGAATCCACTTCAAGACAATGGTACTTGCGTACCATGCTGCGAATGGATCTGGCCCTTCCTACATCCAGGACATGGTTAAACTGTACACCCCAGCGCGTGCACTACATCAGCCAAACGACTCGCTGCACCCTCGCTGCGAGGGGGACCCAAGTTCCCATCAGCAAAAACACGTGGGTTTGCTATCTTGGCTCCAAAATCGTGGAAGGAGCTCCCCATTGACATCAGGACAGCAGAAAGCCTGCACATCTTCCGGCGCAGACTGAAAACTCATCTCTTTCGACTCCACTTCGAGCGATAGAATTACTAACAATGAACTGCTAACAGAGCACTTATATACTAATAAAGGACTGGCTTATCTATAGCCAGTTGAGTAGCACTTGAAATGTTTGGCTCTATGAAACCTGATGTACTTATATGATTCTGTTTTCCTCAAGGTTGTGTCTTCCTGGTCGATTGTACTTATTGTAAGTCGCTTTGGACAAAAGCGCCAGCCAAATGCAATGTAATGTAATGAATCGCTCAGGGTTTTTTCACGTAGCCCTGAGAGCCAGTCTCCATTTTCTGACCCTTTTTTTGGATCCTGCATGGCGTTTAGAGGTCCACGGAGCCTCCAAAAGATCTCTAAAAAACGCAAGGTCAGGGAGCCAGCTCATACTCCAGTACCGGTCCACACAGCCATGGTTCCGTGCTCCAGTGCCGGCCCACACAGTCATGGTACCGTGCTCCAGTACCATCCCACACAGCCATGGTTCTGTGTTCCGGTTCCGTGCCCAGCAGCCATGGTTCAAGTCACCTCTCGAGTCCCCTCTCAAGTCCCTACCCAATGTCCTGTCCCGTTGGGGGTCCCGCCGACTACTCTTCTGCCAGGGGTCCTGCCAACCCTATGTCCTGTGCCGTTGGGGGTCCGACCGACACCTGTTTCATCGGAGGTTCTGCCAACTCCATGTCCTGTCCCATTGGGGGTTCCGCCGACTACTCTTCTGCCGGGGGTCCTGCCATCCCTATGTCCTGTGCCGTTGGAGGTCCCGCCAACTACTCTTCTGCCGGGGGTCCTGCCAACCCTATGTCCTGTGCCGTTGGGGGTCCGGCCGACACCTGTTTCATCGGAGGTTCTGCCAACTCCATGTCCTGTCTCGTTGGGGGTCCCGCCGACTACTCTTCTGCTAGGGGTCCTGCCAACCCTATGTCCTGTGCCGTTGAATGTCCAGCCGACACCTGATTCGTTGGGGGTCCTGCCAACTCCATGTCCTGTGTCTTTGGGGGTTCTGCTGAGGGTCCTGCCAACTCCATGTCCTGTTTCTTTGGGGGTTCCGCCGGATTTCCTGCCAACACCTGATCCTGTCCTGTTGGGGGTCCCGCCGACACGTGCTCCGCTGGGTTTCCTGCCAACACCATGTCCTGTCCTGTTGGGGGTCCCGCCGACACCTGCTCCGCCAGGTTTCCTGCCAACACTATATCCTGTCCTGTTGGGAGTTCCGCCGACACCTGCTCCGCCGGATTTCCTGCCAACACCATGTCCTGTCATGTTGGAGGTCCCGTCGATACCAGCTCTTGCTCCGTCCGGAGTCCCACTGACACCAGCCCATGTTCCGTCCAGAGTTCCGTCCAGAGTTCCGTCTACGCCTGACCCACCAGCTCCTGCTGTCGATCCCAGTACTCCGGCGATCCAGCTGATACTGGAGGGGTCCCATTGTGGCGTACGTCGCTCCTCCAGAGCTATCCCGTCACCACCTTCTTGCCTCCTGAGTTCTCCAGCTGTGGTCTTCGCCCTCGAGCCCAGCCTCCTGACTTTTCGAACTCTGCCTTGCCCCCGGGCCATCCGCCCGAGAACTCCACCATGAACTCTACCTTGCCCCCGGGCCCTCCGCCCGAGAACTCTGCCAAACCATTCAAAGTGCTAGTACATTAGCTTCAACAAAGCCATTCCCTTCTACGCGCTAATACCTTAGCTTCTACTAAGCCAATCCGTTCTAAGTGCAAGTACATTAGTGCGATACAGAGTCAGAGGGGATCAGAGAATGTAATGGGTGCTAAATATGTTTTCCAGCTGCTCTAACATGTTCCTGAAATTGAGTTTTAGGAAACCACATACCTGCAGCTCTTTCATTAACTTGTCGTCTTCTTCCTCTTCCTCCCTGTGTGTCGGGGCTTTAGGAATGGTGATGGTGGGTTTGGGTTTCACCTCTGGGGGCTGTCTCCAGGGTTTGGGCTGAGGAACCCCAGGAGGCTTTTTCTCACTGTCATCCTTAAATAGATTCAAGTCACACACAGAGTGAATCCACTGCTCTGTTATTCTTCTGTCTGATTATTAAAAGCCACACAGGCGTCGCTTTCAGTATTATGTGGTGTGTGTTTGCAGATATGTATTACGTTTCCAGAGGCTACAATCTTACTTCAACTTCTTTAAGGCTATGTGTCAATAGTGGTGCAGACATTGGAGATTATACTGTGGCTAAATTGATTTAAAAAAATCTAAAAATGTCTTCCTACCCAAATACCCTATTGTAAAATAGACACACTAATCTCCTCTTTTTTATGGCAAGGGAAGACTCCTAGAATTAGGAGAGAGCTTTTAGAAAGGCACAGATCTACAGGAGGATTGGCGCTTCCAAACATAAGACACAACTATTGGCAGCCAATATCCACAAAATAATTCTATGGATTAAGGAACCAACATTGAGTTGGTGTGAGCTTGAAGACAAATCCTGTCCTACTACCTCACTTTTGGCTTTGCTTTATCTGCATTACCCAGCCGGCCAGCTCAATATTTGAATAACCCGATAGTTGTTTCCACCCTGAGAATATGGTCCCAATTTACAAGTGCTCATGGACTTCATGGATCCTCTATTCATAGTCCCATTCGCAACAACCATCTCTTTCTTCCCCCTTACACTGATGGGGCCTTCTGTGGCAGAGATTAGGCCTTATCAGAGTAAGGGACCTTTACATCAACAATGTTTTCGGTAGCTTTAGCCAACTCTCTGACAAATGTAGTCTCCCAGACTCTCATTTATTTCACTACTTCCAGGTCCGTAACTGGGTTAAACTAAATAACCCTTTATTTCCCAATATCCCTCCGGATTCAATAATTGACTCAATTCTGGACACTCTAACAACTGAAAAAGATCTGGTTTCAAGAATTTACAATTCCATCTCCCGTCTCACAGAAACATCTCTTGGTAAAATCAAACAAGATTGGGAAGAGGAACTAGTCCAAGCAATAGATGATGAGGTCTGGGATGGCGCATTAGCGAGAGTGAACAATAGTACGTCCTGTTCCAGGCTCAATCTTATAACTTAAAGTTGTCCACCGTATCTATTACACCAACTCTATACTCTCCAAAATATACCCTAATGTCATGGATACCTGTAACAGATATCACACTTCACCAGCAAACATGACTCATATGTTTTGGTCTTGTCCTCGCCTACAAGGTACTGGACAAGCATTTTCAAACACCTTACTGAGGCCTTGGACGTGGTATTGACACCATGTGCAGAAACTGCCATTTTTTGAGTACTACCTGACCACCGAATGATGAGGAGGAAAACTAAGGACAGTATAGCCTTTGCATCTCTATTAGCACATAGAAGAATACTCCTTGAATGGAAATCTAAAGCATCTCTATGGCTTAAAGATGGCTACTCATCTCTTTCGACTCCACTTCGGGCGATAGAATTACTAACAAAGCACTTATATACTAATAAAGGACTGGCTTATCTAAAGCCAGTTGAGTAGCACTTGACATGTTTTTGCTCTATGAAACCTGATGTATATGATTCTGTTTTCTTCAAGTTTGTATCTTCTTGGTCGAATGCACTTATTGTATGTCGCTTTGGATAAAAGCGTCAGCTAAATGCAATGTAATGTAATTAAAGATCTAATGTTATACCTGAACTTTGAGAAGATTAAATATAACCTGAGGGGTTCTTCAGAAATGTTTGAATCTGTCTGGGGCTCTGTGATAGCCTACTTAGCTGAACTTAAAGGTGACATGTCATGCTTTTCCGGTTATTACCCGTCCCCTTGTGTGTTATGAAGGTTTTTATGCATGTAAATGGTGTGCAGAGTCAAAACCCTCAAAGTACACCCTGTAGCGAGTAAAACTCTAAAACAGAAAATACCTCCCCAAAACGCCTCGTTGGAGATACGTCACTGTCCATTTGATTCTTCCGGGTACATCATGATGTCATGTCGTCCCCGGAACGAAATGGACCAATCCGTGGAGCCGTTACGTTACGTCCGCGGAGCCGTTACGTTAAGCCCCCGCTGATTGGTCCAAATTGACCAATCCACGGACTTCCTCACACACACACTCGGTGCAAGCAGCTCTGCTGATTTCTCTTCCCTGGCTGCAGGCTGATAACAGACAGTTGGGATCGCGGCGAAATTCTCTCTGCAGACCCATTCTCTCAGCGTTTATCAACCTTTTTCTTACTCAATATCAAGCCACACTTATTGTTTTTACTTCGGCTGTGACTTTGTGTGTGCTCAGGGTGAGTTTGGCTGTGTTTCGCTGTGTATCGCTAAACAAGGAAATCACACCTCCACGGAGCTCAGCGCGATTCACAACATCCCGACCAATCGGAGCACACTGGGCTCACAGGGAGGGGGGGCAAGAGCTGCAACGTGCCGTTTAGTGGAGAGAGTGAATACACATACTTTACAGAGATGCTGTATGCGAAACCAATGTGAGTTTGGAAAATTGCACAGTATAAATCTATTCTAGTAGACCACAACAATGGAATTATGATCAGTGGAAATGGCCATGACATGGGACCTTTAAGACGGTGAGTTAGGAAGAAAGGGGGGACTATGAATGTATTTTTTTTTTTTAAATGGTATTTTTTTAAAAAAATGGTATATATATATATATTTCCGTTAGCCGGTAATTACTGGTTTTCCCCACCCGTGAACTAAGGTAAAGGAAGTGACTGGCAAGAAAATATCTCCATGGAGAAAGGCCATGACCGTGAGAACAGAAAAAAGAGAATGTCGAAAAGCTGAACGTAGGTGTCGAAAAACAAATCTCCAGGTTCACTTTGAAATCTATAAAGAGAGACTTGGCCTTTATAATTTGGAATTGAAAAATGCACGACAGTCTTTCTTCTCTGATATCATTGCCAAAACAAAACAACGCTCGTGCTTTGTTTGCTACTTCCGACAGACTAACTAACCCCCCAGTGTCAATAGCCTCTGAACTTCTATCCACCAGGACCTGCAATGATTTTGCCTCCTTCTTCACTGACAAGATTCAGAAAATTAGACAAGCAGTCAGTGCCTCTGCATCAGGAACAGCAAATGTGTTGTCCCTATGTCAACCTAACATCAATTCAAACACCGTGACACAATTCCATCAGATTAATGATAAAAACCTAGAGGACATTATACAACTTCTGAAATCCTCCTCCTGCTGCCTTGATATTATTCCAACGGGATTTTTCAAAGATGTTTTTCGTTGCATGGCCTCAGATCTACTTCATATAGTAAACAAATCTCTTCACTCAGGTGTTTTTCCACCGGCCCTGAAAACTGCAGTCATTAAACCGCTCTTAAAAAAGAATAATCTAGATGCTTCAGTAATGAACAATTACAGGCCCATATCAAACCTCCCATTTCTAGGTAAAATCATTGAAAAAGTGTTTTTTCAACAGTTGAGTAACTTCTTGCATTTACATAACTGTTTCGATGTGTTCCAGTCAGGCTTTCGTCCAAACCACAGTACTGAGACTGCTCTTGTAAAGGTATTCAATTAAATCCACCTAAACAGACAGTGGCAGCACTTCAGTGTTAGTATTATTAGATCTCAGTGCTGCGTTTGACACTGTTGACCACAGCATATTACTAGACCGACTGGAAAACTGGGTGGGACTTTCAGCAACAGTTCTAAATTGGTTTGAGTCCTACTTAAAGAACAAACTTTGTTTCTACAGGTAAATACACATCTGAGTTGGGGGCAAAACGCAACATCTTGCAAGAAACAGCGTCTGAGGCAGGGTAGGATTTTCACCGGTGGCCATGACGGCCATGCCGTCATTGCCCCTCGGTCTGGCCGTGGCCTGTGTGCCCCTCATACTGTTAAAATCTCGAAGTTGCTTTAAAAGCGTCAGAACAGTGGTTTCTGAACTGCATTATGCTGCGTTCACAATTCTCATCGCTTTAACCGCTGGAGTTTCAAACCATTAATACCTGGTTTGAAACTATTCAAACCAGGTATTAATGGTTTGAAACTCCATTAATGGTTTGAAACTCCATATAATCCAAACGTCCTGTTTGTCATTCAAACAGGACTCGCTGGAGAGGGGGCGGGGCTTATATCCATATAAATACTGTGGTGGAAACCAACTACGGCAAAATTAACCTATTTTACCGTGATTTAATTGTAATACACGTTTCAAAATGATGCCGAAGTAACAACATACTGATAACGGTTAGTGAAAGTGTGCTTATGACAAGTGTGCAGACAACAACTTTTGAAATGCGTGTTCTCTGAATGGAGTGATCTCCATTCGATCAGATCAGGCTAAACTAACCTGTATCTGCTCCGTCCAAACTCACAAAAACGTCCTAAAGACAGAATTAAAGCAGCGACTGTATTCGCCATGACACAGACAGTCTGTGGTTTGTACTTGTTTAACTTTTGTCTAGTTTATGAACAGATATGAGGAGCTGTGACCTGTGAGGAGTTGAATAAAGAGACTCTCACACTCTCTCACACACACACACACACACACACACACACACACACACACACACACACACACACACACACTTTTGCATTCCAAAGTATTGCTTGTTCATACAGTTGAATGTTGGAGCTTCACTGTACACTGCTGAATGATGTACAGTTGCAAGAAAAAGTATGTGAACCCTTTGGATTCTCCACACATAGCGTTGTGTGTTCCTTCCAAACAACTCAGCTTTGGTTTCATCTGTCCACAGAATATTTTGGAACATCCAGGTGCACTTTTGCAAACTTCAAACGTGCAGCAATGTTTTTTCTGGACAGCAGTGGCTTCCTCCGTGGTGTCCTCCCATGAACTCCATTCTTGTTCAGTGTTTTACGTATCGTAGATTCGTCAACAGAGACGTTAGCATGTGACAGAGATTTCTTTAATCTCTAGCTGACACTCTAGGATTCTTCTTCACCTCATTGAGCATTCTGTGCTCTTGCAGTCACCTTTACAGGACGGCCACTCCTAGGGAGAGTAGCAACAGTGCTGAACTTTCTCCACTTATAGACAACTTGTCTTACCGTGGACTGATGAACATCAAGGCTTTCAGAGATACTTCTGGAACCCTTTCCAGCTTTATGTAAGTTAACTATTCTTAATCGTAGGTCTTCAGAGAGCTCTTTTGTGCGAGGCATGGTTCACATCTGGCAATGCTTCTTAAGAATAGCAAATTCAAAACTGGTGTGTATTTTTTATAGGGCAGGGCAGCTTTAACCAACACCTCCAATCTCGTCTCATTGATTGGACTCCAGGTTGGCTGACTCCTGACTCCAATTAGCTCTTGAAGAAGTCTTTAGCCTAGGGGTTCACATACTTTTTCCACCCTGCACTGTGAATGTTTACATGGTGTGTTCAATAAAAACATGAAAACATATAATTGTTTGTGTGGTATTAGTTTAAGCAGACTGTGTTTGTCTATTGTTGTGACTTAGATGAAGATCAGAACACATTTTATGACCAACTTATGCAGAAATCCAGGTCATTTCAAAGGGTTCACATACTTTTTCTTGTAACTGTATGTGCAGAGTTTGACCCTTGAAGGCTGTTTCTTCTGCTCTGAAATGGAATATATTTGTTACATATTAATAGAATTTTAGATTTTTTTTGTTTGATTTTGGATTTGTGAGTAGTAGATGAACAAAATACCAAACACTAATTATTAAAAGTAGAGTATTTCATTTTATATACGGTAATACTAAGGAGGCATAGGCCTATATGATGATATCATGTTTGACATTATTGATATTCAAAAAGCGATTTGTTTTCCATGTCGTTCATGTGTTTTTCTTATCAGAGTGTGAAGTTATGTATTTTTCAAATCCAAATGTTTCCCTCAATGGCCTTTGTCCCCTGGCATGTGGCCTTTGCGCCCTGAAAAAATGTGTGACACCAAAGGCCAAATGGCCTTTCCCCAAAATGACGAAAATCCAAGCCTGGTCTGAGGTCTTGTTAACATTTAATAAACTATGAATGTGTCATATCCACTTAACGGGAAGAAACTCAGCTATCAGACAATATTAACCATTTATAGCTAAAAGAAACACAAGGGTAATAACAAAGGCTCTGAATTAGCCCTGAGCACACTTAGCACAGAAATCACGATTTATTTATCGGATCTACACAACAATATATCGATTAGCAAGCTGAGATGCCACAATCTTGATACAGGGTAACTTATTATATGTTACAGTTTGGATTCCTAAAGCTTTTAGTCTACTATCCCATCATTCAAGGGTAGTTTTCACTATAAGTAATGTTTTTTTTTTGGACGGACACTTTTTTTACTATGTTCAATCTGAATTTACTTTAAAATAAAAAAAATTCTATATTGATTCTGACTGGCTCAGATAATGAAAAACAATAACATAAGTTACCATAGCTATGCGGATGACACACAAATGTACATAACCATTTCACCAGGAGACTATGCTCCATTTCAAACACTGAGTAAGTGCATTGAACAAATCATGACTGGATGTCAGAACTTTCTCCAATTAAACAAAGATAAAACTGAGGTAATGGTTTTTGGAGCCAAGGCAGAACTGCTGCTGGTTTATAAAGCACTGAATGGTTTAGGCCCAAAATACATTTCTGACCTCCTGCTAAA
Source organism: Harpagifer antarcticus (assembly GCA_902827135.1). Taxonomy (NCBI): domain Eukaryota; kingdom Metazoa; phylum Chordata; class Actinopteri; order Perciformes; family Harpagiferidae; genus Harpagifer; species Harpagifer antarcticus. The sequence continues at coordinate 2,384,137 of CADEHL010000110.1, read as the reverse complement.
TTATGAACCATCCAGATCTCTCAGGTCTTCAGGGACTGGTCAGCTTTCTGTCCCCAGAGTCAGAACTAAACATGGTAAAGCAGCGTTCAGTTATTATGCTCCAAATATCTGGAACAAACTCCCTGAAAACTGCAGGTCCGCTGCAACTCTGACTACTTTTAAATCCAGGCTGAAGATCTTTTTACCGCTGCTTTTAATTTAACTATTCATATCTTAGACTGCACTGTAACTTTTATTCATTTGTTTTTTCTTGTAATGTTTATTTTATTCTCTTTGCTTTTTAATGACTGATTTTAAATGCCATTTTCTTAACCTCTTAAGCCCTGAGCCTGTTTTTCAGGTTTCAGGCTCGAAAATGCCACTAACACAACAAAGACTATATCTTCACTTCTAAAAGGGGTAAATTAATAATCTTTTACATCTGTGAGTTGGATGTAGAAGTGTCAGAATCAATATAGATGTTTATATTTTAAAGTAAATTCAGATGGAACATAGTAAAAACATGTAAATTCTAATGTCTGCCTAAAAAAAATCCATTACTTATAGTGAAAACCACCCTTGAATGATGGGTTAGTAGACTAAAAGCTTTAGGAATCCAAACCATAACATATAATAAGTACCCTGTATCAAGATTGATGCAAAACAAGTCACATTTGACCTTTTTAGAGAGGTTTAGAAAAATAAAGTCCAGGCGGACTCACCTCTGGGTAATTTGGGAACCATCAGTTCCATTTGAACTTTTTCACTGTAAAAATCATTTTATTACTATAGGCGCATTCACACCGCAGTACTTTTCCCACAAAGGTTCATGCGAACTTAGTTCATGCAAACTCTTTAGTTCGCATGAACTAAGTACAGATCGCGTTCACACCGGAAAAAGTCCCTGGGGGTGGATTAGGCAAATGAAGCCGCTGATGTCACTTCTTCTTCTTCTGCTTTGGGTTTACTGGCAGGCTAAAAACAACTTCACGGCGGATACTGCCGCCCGGAGTACCCGGCTGGAAGTCCCCGGAGTTGGGGTTCAGTAGAAGCTGCTGGGACTCCCAGCAGCTTCTACTGAAGCCTTCCGAGTAAATCGCCAGAACGCCGACACCTCCTCATCTCCACCGCTCCCATGTTTTATTTTGTGTTGCCATAAGTTAGTCTCTCTGCGTTTCTGCGCTGGGCTAATGCTAATGCTAATAATGCTAATGCGAGGATAATAAAATGGCGGCTTCACAAAACTTTTTGGAAGTTTTACGGGGCGTGGTTTGCAATCCGCCCAGCCAATCAGAAATATAGCTCTTTTCTCACAAAAGAGCCGCTCGAAAGTCCCTGCTAGAGAGCAGGGACTTTCGAGCGGGTAAAAAGGTTCTCATGAACTAATTTTAGTTCCGGTTCTTTTTGGTGTGAACGCGATAAAAGAGTTCTCATGAACTAAGTTGGCATGAACCTTTGTCGGAAAAGTACCGCAGTGTGAATGCGCCTTTTGAATTATCTCTATAGGTAATCATTCCATCCAAATACAACTGTTGTGAAAAAAATAAAAATAAAAAAATAAAATAAACGGGGTCGTACAGTGATGACATTACATGTGTGGAATCTGTGGAGTCTCAGCTTTAATCGGATATCTTGTTTGTGCAGTTACGATAAGTAATAAGGGCATTTCTACCGTGAGTGCTGTGCAAAGGTCCGTTAGCATTTTTTCGCTCCATGCTAATTCAAAGGCTTGGTATTACTCTTGTGTTTCTTTTAGCTAAACATGGTTCACATTGTCAGTTAGCTGAGTTTCTTACCGTTAAAAGGGTATGGAACATTAATAGTTTCATAAATGTTAAGAAGCCCTGAGACATAGTCTCGTAAAAAAACGGTGGGAGGGGTCCACTGGGGGGACCCTCGGGCTTAAGAGGTTAATGTCTTTAATTTTTTGTAAAGCACTTTGAATTGCCTTGTATTGAAAGGTGCTATATAAATAAACTTGCCTTGCCTTACTGCAGTCTATCAGGACAAATCTCCGGACCTGGGGGGGACAGGGCCTTCGCAGCAGCCTCCCCCTCACTCTGGACTCCCTCCCCAGTCACATCCGATTTGCCAACAATCTCACTTTCCTTAAAAAATCTCTCAAAACTCAATTTTTCACTCTTGACTTCGACTCCTAATCCACTAACCCCTCGCCCTTATTCCACCTAGCTTAGCACTTTCTATTTTTGTTGTTATTGTTCTTCTTTACTTGCTTGTAAAGCGCTATAATATAAAAATAACATGTATTATTATTATTATAAATACGCATTGTACCAGAGGAACTTCACCATCTTTGTCATCAGAATGTTTAACACTCTGCATGATATATACATATGTATGACAATTCCTTGTCCTGCCAAATAAAGAAATTGTGATTTTTTTAAACATCTGAAACGTTCTTATACACATTGTTTATTGTATATTTAATGTAGTGTTTGCCCATTTTAAACAGTTTGAAAACGACACAATAAAATATTTGTAATTGAAATGAAAACTCATGTTTGCACGTTTTGAATTGCGAAACTGACTTTTCTATTTGCGAATAAGCTTAGATGTGCACACACACACACACACACCTTGGCTCCCCCCGGATCGTTCCTCGTGGTGAATATCACTTCTCCTGAGCTTCCGGTGGTGAGTCCTGAGCTGACAGCGTGGAACCTGGGGAGGAGGATCCAGTTAATAACAATAATAATGACAGATCACAGAGGTGATCTATCATTAGTAGAGTTCAGATAGCTGGGTCTGCAGCTGAGCCTCAGGGATGAACTAACCTCCGTGTTGGGGGAGGAGGGGGAGACTTCCCCCCCCTGTCTGGACTCTGCTTCATGGCCTTGTCCACACTGGTGCGGCGTGGTTTCTCCACCTGTGGCCGGCTGCTGTGCTCTGTTTTGGGAGAGGCTGAGGGGGGGGCTGAGGGCGGAGGCTTCATAGCGACTGCAACCATCTGCGAGGCTGATGGAGCTGAACACATCAAATCAGAGAGAAATCATTTAATCACTTCGAATTCAACAGACAGTTTCCCATTGACTAACATTGGGAAAGAGAAGTCTGTAAATCAGCGAATACATATATAATTCTTTTAGCAAAATCATCTTCCCATTTTATTTTTTTATTTAACCAGGATAGGTCTCATTGAGATTAAAATCTCTTTTTCAAGAGAGCCCTGGCCCAAGAATGGTAACGGCACAGTCTCAGACAGTTTTACAGTTACAGACAATTACAAAACACACAATCACAACACAGTCATACACCAAGTTTAGCCAAAGCATTTACAGACACAGCGGCCTGCTTCAAGGTCAGTTAAAGTTGCTTTGAGTGTTTCTAATGAGACCAGCTCTCTGAGTTTCAGCTCAGTTTGAAGCAGGTTCCAAGCTTGAGGGGCAGCGTAACTGAACGCCCCTTTCCCCAGGTCAGTACGGACCTTTGGTACAGTTAAAAGAGCGAAGCCGATAAGATCCAGTGCATTTTATGTTTATGTACATCCATAGATAAGGGGGAAGAGCACCAAGAATAGCCTTATATATAAGGATGTGCCAATGTTTCAGTCTACGCGTGGTCAGGGAAGACCATCCAACACGAGTGTAATGCAGTGGTGCGTCACGGTTTTGAGGTTTGTGATGAATCTCAGTGCACCGTGGTGGACGGTGTCCAGCGAGTGAAGGCACTGAGAAGATGCATTCATATAAACCACATCTCCACAATCCAGACAGAAAGGTTGCAGACACTAGTCTCTTTTTGGCCTCATAGGAAAAACAAGACTTGTTTCTAAAGAAAAAACCTAAATGTATTCTTAATTTTCCACAATGTGTGGTTTAAAAGAAAGCGAATTGTCAATTATAATTCCAAGATACTTATACTGCAACACAGATTCAATCTCCGACCCCTGCAAGGTGGTGATAGGAGGGAGGTTCAAGTCCTTGGTTTTTGTTTTTCGAGAACATCATTAGCTTTGTCTTGGCAGCATTTAAAACAAGTTTCAATTCACTCATGTTGGATTGTACAATGTTAAAAGCATTCTGGAGCTGACAAAGAGCCTGCTTCGGGGTGGACGCAGAACAATAAATTACTGTATCATTGGCATAAAAATGCAAATTTGCATTCAAAACATTGTTATTAAGACTGTCAATGTAAATTATAAATAACAATGGTCCTAAAACAGATCCCTGTGGCACACCCTTAGATACCTGAAGAGATGTTGAAGTTAAGCCTTCAGCCCGCACACACTGATCTGCATGATAGATAGTTCTCGAACCAACAGACAGCCTTACCTGAAAGACCGATACTAACGAGTCTTTGTGACAGTAAGGCATGATCCACTGTGTCAAAAGCCTTTGACAAGTCAATTAAAACTGCTGCGCAATGCTCTCTATTGTCTAAGAAGTAAATAAGATCATTTACTACTTTTAAGGCAGCTGTTGTAGTGCTGTGTTTTGTTCCTAAAACCAGATTGAAACTCAGATAATATATTATTTGTTGATAAAAACTCCTTCAGTTGGAAATTGACCAGAGATGCCAGTACTTTATTTAAAACACATCATTTGGAGATGGTTCTGTAGTTGTTTAGGAGAGTGGGGAACAAAAGCAGATATCCAAAAAAGGGGAATTTCGTTTGTCTCCAAGGACAGATTAAAAAGATAAGCCAAAGGCAAAGCTATACAATCAGCTGCTAACTTTAAAAATAATGGCTCCAGGTTGTTACGACCTGCTGATTTTCTTGGTTCCAAACTTGTCAGGGCTTTATGCACCTCTGAGACTGTTACTGGAATACAATTAAACGGTTCACCCTCCCAGATACCACCGTTAGAGCGATCAGTGGCTTCTTGAGCTATGTTCTGCGCGGTAAACAGCGAACCAGAAGCAATACAATGTTCATTAAAACAACTAAGCATTTCTGCCTTATCAGAGATTTGAACAGAGTCCTCCTTCACAATGCAATGTGGAAGCTCTATAACATTTTTGTTTCCAGCTAATGATTTCATAGTTTTCCAGAATTTAAGGGGATTATTTAGGTTGTCTGAAGTTTCAGTTAGGAGATGATCCGCTTTGGCTTTTCTGATTTTAACGGTAAATGCGTTTCGCAGCTGCCTATAGAGCAGTCAATGTGACCCAAGGCCTGTACTCCTGGCTTTTGACCATGCCACATTGTGCTCGTGTGGTAAATCAGAAAGATCTGATGTGAACCATGCATTGTCTCTGCCTTTTACTCTGTAGTTTCTTAAGGGGGCATGCCTATCAACTATTTTAATAAAACCATCATAAAAGAATGTCCAGGCAGTTTCATCATCTGCAATGAGATTGATTTTGTCCCAATCAAATAGAAACAGGTCGTGGAAAAAACCCTGCTCTACAAAATGTTTCATATCACGCTTTATGATGATACAGGGTTTTGTCTTAGGGACTTTTGTATTCCGTACCGTGGCAATGACACAGTGGTCACTGATGTCATTTGCAAATACAGAAGCAGGGGTGTATTTATGAGAAGCATTTGTAAGGATTAGATAAATTAAGGAGGATTTTTCAGGAGATTTCAGATTGGGTCTACTGCCAACAATCTGAAAGAGATTTAAGGAATTGCAGTATGTTTCAACATCATCAGATGCTGGTAGCAGCCAGTTCCACAGTTAAGGTCACCCACAATGACATTTTCAGTATAATTAAGACTGGACAAAAGCTGCATTAAAGATGGTAAAGCGTCGCTGACAGCTGAAGTTGGTCTGTAGCAACCAACAACAGTAATAGTAGCGCTTTTGATACTTCCAAGTCAAGAGCCAACAGTTACAATTGTTTTGTCAGTGATTTAGAGAGAATAATTTGTACATGAAACTTCGATTTAACATAGACTACAACACCTCCACCCTTTTTAGGTCGACCAGTCCTATACACATTATAGCCGTCAATGCAAATATCCTTGCTTGAAATTGATTTGGTTAGCCAAGTTTCAGATATCACTATGATATCAGCATCGGTTGAATGTGCCCAAATACGAATCATATCCATTTTAGCAATCAAACTGCACACATTCAAATGGATGAGACCTAGATTTAAACTCTGCAGGGGTGTTAACATTAACAGAAGAATCTGGTCCAGGGTTAGGTTGCACATTTCCTGAAATCAACAATAAGAGTTCAATTAGACACCTATAGACAGGACTAGGTGGACTTTTTGACGGCTCTCTCTTAGTGTTTAAACACAAAATTGTGTCAGACGGGCCAAGTCCACAGATCCGCACTTGACAGATGCGGGAGAGAGGATCAGAGGGGGGGGGCTCATCGTGCCCAGCGGACGGCACGTTCCCCAGCCTGGTAAAACCGGGGTTGGGAGAGATGGACGGGATATTTCGGTCCCGTGGGGACTTCCCCCAGTGCTGCTCCAAATTAAAAGGGATAGGACAGCCAAAAGCAGTGACATAATTAAAATCCCGCGAAACGTGGAGAACCCGACCAAAGCAGCAGACTCTTTAGTGCAGAACGAAATCAGGGTCAATCCCATCTAAATTCACTACGTTCATAGTAGCCGCTAACGACGACAGGACGAAAGCCCTGCTGATACACTCACTGGGCAGCGAGGGACAGCGGATTTTTCGGACTCTCGGACTCGCTCCGAAATATGCAGACTGTGTTACACTGCTCACTGGACACTTTGCTGCTCCACAAAATGTTATGCTCCGGCGGATTGTTTTTCGGCAACGCCGGCAACAGACGGGTGAGTCCGTCCACCATTACGTGGCTGATCTGAGGGGACTAGCCAGCCTCTGTAAATTCGGGGCGCTGGAGGATGAACTAATACATAAGAAGTACGGGGTCAGCTGGCTGAGCACACTAACAGCTCGATGCTCAGAGAAAAACTGCTAATGATGACAGACAAGCTCACTTTAACAAGAGCAGAGGAGGTAGCTTTCCAACTTGAGTCAGCAGCAGCCTTAGCATGCCAGCTAGCTCCCTCCTCCGGTTCTTTTCCCCACAGACCCATGCTACTAACTCAAACGGTGGCGCTACCGATGGAGCCTCCCGGGGAGGTTTTCCCTGAGGACAACTTTGATGTGAACTTTGCAGCACGCCAGGGTACGGCAGCACGCCGGCCTTGTGGTAATTGTGGCTCATCATCGCACCAGAGTCGAGCTCCGAACTGCCCTGCCAAGGGACAGAGGTGTCAACGCTGTGGCAGACAGAACCATTTTGCACGGGTCTGTCGCTCTGTTCCTGCAGCAGACAGCCCACCTCCACGTACGCCTGGGCCACACGCACCGACGACCATCCACTCAGTGGGCGCCATCTCCCGACCGCTAAAGTGCTGCACGGTGGAGCTGGATGGAGTCTGCCTCCCGCTGCTGCTGGATACGAGGGCCTCCAAGTCGCTCCTGAATGTTTCCACGGTCCGGCGTCTCTTTCCGCTCCGAACAATCACCGCAGACGCCAAGGATCTGTACGGGTATGGACACTCTAAAATTGGAATGGTGGGCACAATCACCTTTACTGTGCGTTACGGGACTAAGGCTCTCCCCGCATTCACCTTTCAAGTGTCTCACCAGGGGGCCAACCTCATGGGTTTTGATTTGTTTTGTGAGTTGGGTTTCACTCTTGTGGACAATTCTGGGGCCGCTATCTTGTCTGTTGGCTCGCCGTGGCATCAGTGCTGGCCTGCCCTGTTCAGTGGTTTGGGCTGCCTCACCGCCTTTAACCACTAGCCCCTCGTCAAGCCTGAGGTACACCCCGTGATTCAGCCCATACGCCGCCTGCCTCTCGCCCTGCGCGACGACGTCACCGCCGAGCTGCAAAAACTCTTGGACGCGGGCATCATCGAACGCATTGATGCTTCCCCATGGATTTCAAACCTGGTGGTGGTGAAGAAGAAGTCAGGGGGCCTGCGCCCGTGCATCGACCTCAGGCCGGTGAACAAGGCCGTGATACCTAGGGTTGGGTACCGGTTCGGAACCGGTTCCAACATTTCGATTCCAACGGCATCATTTAGACATGTGAATTTCGGTTCCGCTTTTCCATGCCTGAGGAAATGTTTCTCGTGGCTCTCCGTAGCCTACTGTATGACTGCGGCGGGGCGGGAAATGTAGCGTTGTAAACATAGATATATATAAACACGTGTTTATATATATCTATGGTTATACCCAGCGCCATATTATATATTATACTATTATATGGCTCTGGTTGTACCTACACTTCCTACAGCGTAACCTGGGACCAGGGCCGGCCCGTCGCACTGGCGTTATAGATGTTCGCCTAGGGCGCCAGATCTGTGGAGGCGCTGCGCTGACAGCTCTGGGAGGAAAAAAAATGTTTTGACCGTTGGTGCTCATCCTAATTTTCGACCTTGATGTAACAACATTCATAATTAAGTATATGTAACACCCTTTTCATCCCGGTTACACTTTTCATTTGCCCTGTACGATGGGCGCTGTAAGTGATGAAAATGGGGGATGTTGGCACCCGCAGCTCACAGCCAAAGTGCGAGTGAGCGTGGGAGCGAGCGAGGGAGAGAGGGAGGGTGCACCGGTACGCGCTGTTGTTATTAGCATCTGGTGCTAGCTGCTCTAACGGAAGAAGAAGATGTTTCTACAATGATGTGGAAGGAGAGTCCTCTCCAGTCAGACTGAGGCTGATAACTACAGCTCAGTGAGGTAAAGGACTCTGAGTGTTTAGATAGTTCACTTTAGTCTAAGTTATCTCAGTGGGTCTCAAACGGTTTGATCACAATTAACAAACAGATTGAAGAATTTTACTTTAAAATGTTCAAACATTTCTTCCCGGCATGCCTGAGAAGGCAGATATGCTTGTTTAACTCAACAAGAACTGTTGTTAAATGGGGGGGAGTTCCATTAAAAGTTGGACTGTTGCTCTGTTGTAGCTTCAGTGGTTCTCAGGTTACAGTTACATAGCAGTGAATATAAACAGACTGATTAATGTGAATATTACTGTAAACTAAACTGTGTAAAAGTTTCTCGAATAAATGTAATTTTTTTGGTGGAAGACGCATGTATCATTTTTTTACCCTGCCCTCAAAGAATCGGAATTGAGAACCATTAAAGATCAAATGCAAAGCTTCCAAATATGCTAAATTTTTATAGAAATTTTGTTTTTAAGACTGCCTGTATTTTTTATTTAATTTAAATCGAGATAATACACCCAAAAAAAAGCTTTTTATTGATACAAAACTCGACCCAAAGCCGTCTGAATTTCTGACATGTCATTCCCAGCAGCCTCCGCGCGCGTGACGTCATTGTGGCCAAACAGTCGATGGGCCAAATATCCCTACTCGGCAGTCTCGTTCACATGTCAGCGGTGTTTTTCGAAAATAAAACTGAATTATATCCGCAAAATCACGCAAAAACCTGAGTTATTGTTGTGCTTTTGGATGTACGAACGGTGCGGGATCTGGGAGAATTTTACATGCATTTCCCCAAGACAAAATCATCGGAGGCTGAAACCCGTATTGGTAGTAGGCTCCACCTGTTGCTGCCTGCGATTCTGCGATCTGCGATCTACGGAGGCCTGCTCCCACCTGTAGAATACGGCTGCACTGGAGAGGTTTTTACCCCGGAGTCGTCGCGGAGAAACGGAGTGGATCCACGCTTCGGGCTTGGCCTGCTTCCACCGGGCGTGTGCTGCTGTACGGAGGAAGATTTTACCACCGCTGGAGCCTGCTTTCCACCTGTCCTGGTTCTGCTGTTGCAGAGGGCTGCTTTCACCCCGGGGATACCACGGAGGGACCGGAGCGATTCCACGCTGCTGTTTTCGCCTGTCCTTTGCTGCTGTGCTGATTTACTCCAGGAACATCGCGGATACTGTGTGCTGGTCTGGCAAAATGGCCCATATCGGGATTCTGCTGTGCCTGTTAACTGTTTTGGACTATGAGAAGATCTCTAGTCATTCTGAGAAGTCTACTGGAGTCCCATATTTGAGCACAAAAAACAACTGAAAGAACGAAAGAGCCGGGCAATGCAGAAATGCCAAAGAATTGCTGTTGTATTGCTTATAGAGGTGGGCACCGTTAGATTCTGTGTCTTTACGATCATAAACAATGTGTTGGATGTGGAGCTAGGATAAGTAATAAGGGAGCTAGGAATGATTTTCGGTGCAGTAATAGGTTAGCATTTTTCACTCGGGGCTAATTCAGAGGCTCACATTGTGTTTTTTTTTCTTCAAATAAATGAAAAAGATCAGTTAAATGAGTTTTTTTTTCACAACAGTTGTATTTGGATGGAATGAATACCTATAGTGATAATTCAAAGTATATGATTTTTACAGTGAAAAAGTTCAAATGGAACTTTATTTTTCTAAACCTCTCTAAAAAGGTCAAATTTCACTTGTTTTGCATCAATCTTGATACAGGGTACTTATTATATGTTATAGTTTTGATTCCTAAAGCTTTTAGTCTACTAACCCATCATTCAAGGGTGGTTTTCACGATAAGTAATGGTTTTTTTTTAGGCGGACATTAGAATTGACATGTTTTTACTATGTTCCATCTGAATTTACTTTAAAATAAAAACATCTATATTGATTCTGACACTTCTACATCCAACAATTAATTTACCCCTTTTACAACTCCAGATCTTGGGTGGCCTCCGACTCAGAATCAGACATGATAACGAAACTAAGTTGTACTATTGGCGGAAGTAGCTGTGAGCGATAAGCCAGGTGGAAATATGTTTGGCCACTCTGACGTCACGCGACCCTACCCTAGTGATACCTTACAGGTATCCACTGCCCACAGTGGAGGAGCTAGCCGCACAATTCTACGGCTCTTCCATGTTCACGAAACTAGACCTTCGTCAAGGCTACCTGCAGGTTCCGCTGCACCCTGACAGCCGCAGCCTTACAGCTTTCGTGACTCATGTCGGAGTGTTTCGCTACACCCGCATGCCTTTTGGCCTCAGCTCGGCCCCCAGCTGTTTTCAAAAAATCATGTCCACCATCTTCGCCGGCATCTCGGGCGTGGTCGTCTTCCTGGACGGCATAGTGGTTCATGGTGCGTAGGGGTGTAACGGTTCACAAACATTTCGGTTCGGTACGTACCTCGGTTTTTAGGTCACGGTTCGGTTCGGTACGTTTTTGGTACAGCAGAAAAAATTATCACAAAACATAATATATATATATTTTTATTATTATTAAACTGTGAATAATGTATTCACTCAAATAAATACAAAATATAATAAAATAAACATTAAGGTGCAGCATTTCGATGAACTGAAATAATCTGTATTAGAACTGTACTGTACTAGTACCTAAGCAGCCAGTTTGACATTATGACTTACTTGTCGTTGTATTTTCATGTTTTTTAAAGAAAAATTAACTTGTCCACATTGCTTGCCGAAAGGGCAGATCTGCTGGCACTAACAATATCTCCTGCTGTGGAGAACACCCTCTCTAGGGACAGAGGTAGCAGATACAGCCAGGTAGCGCTTTGCTAACATGGCAACATAAGGATATTTGGCGTTTGTAGTAGCTTAGGCTCGGTCTGAACTTTTTGCGAGTGGTGGAGGCTTAAATGCTAGCGGGAGTTGGGTTTGCACTTCAATCTTTTTTCTTTTGGTACCGGTGATATTCACGGGTGATGCCTTTTCAAATGAGTATTGCCAGCCGCGTAACCAATTTGAGTTGAACAATGCCGACAAACAGCTTTGGTTCGGTCCACCTGTCTTTGTCCGTCATCCTTGTACGTAACTGCGAAACTAAAATGTTCCCAAACCGGAGACTTCAATGATGCTGGAGGATTTTCGAGCTCAACATTATCTGCGTTCGTCATTTAGACAGTTCCTCAAATTACTGACTAAATTTGAACGCATCCCTGTGACCAGCTCTCATAGTATGCCTCTCGTCCAATGAAATGACTTGCTCGCTCTATGACGCGATTAGCCCAATGTGAGGAAATTACTCTGAATGCTGCGACGCAGCACCTGAGATTACTTCCAAAAAGTTGTTCACGTTCTCAATTTTTGTGTACCGAACCGAAGGACCCGTACCGAATAATTTCGGTACGGGTACGTGTACCGTTACACCCCTAGTGCTACACCAGCCGTTCATGACGAACGCCTGGCGAGGGTGCTGGACGTCCTCGCCAGTCACAATCTCACACTCAATGGGGAAAAGTGCACCTTCGCTGTTCCAGCCATCGAGTTTGTGGGGTTCCGCCTGACCGCCGACGGCCTCAGCCCGCTACACTCCAACGTAGAGGCGGTGCTGCGCCTGCCTGAGCCGTCCTGTCCGGCTCAGATCTCTTCGTTTCTGGGGATGACGGCCTACTACCTGCGCTTCCTTCCTCAGTACTCCTCGACCACCTCCCCACTACGCGAACTCCTGAAACAGGACGCGGTCTGGGAGTGGACCCCGGCCTGCTCTGCCGCTATTCGCCAGCTCAAGACGCAGCTCACCTCAAGACGCAGCTCACCTCAAGACGCAGCTCACCTCAACGCCGGTGCTCGCATTCTTTGACCTGGCGAGCCCCACGTTCGTGACCTGTGACGCGTCCAATACGGCAATAGGGGCGGTGCTGTCCCAGATCCAGGGGGGCACAGAACACCCGGTGGCATTCGCCTCTCGGTCCCTCAACTCGGCCGAACAGAAATACTCAGTGGGGGAGCGGAAGGCGCTGGCCTGCGTCTGGGCGTGCGAGCGGTGGCACATGTACGTGTATGGGCGGCATTTTACGTTGCATACTGACCATCAGGCTCTCACAGCCCTGCTTGCTACATCAGGGTCGGGGCACAAACCGCTGAGGATCTACCGCTGGTCAGAGAGACTCCTGCCGTATGATTTCACGACAGTGTTTACTCCCGGCAGGGAGAATGTGGTGGCTGACCTGCTCTCCCGCGCCTCCCCCACCCCAGCGCCCCGGCGCGGGCCCGGACGCAACAGAGTCAGAGCTCATACTCATGCTCCACGACCCGCTTCAGGCCGCGGTTTCCCTGGAAGACCTTCAGCTCGCGTCGGAGGAGGACCCCACGCTCTCCCGGCTCCGCACTTACATCCGGGAGGGATGGCCTGCAAAGTTCCCGGAGGAGCTGGCGTCTTTTCATCGGGTCAAGGACGAGCTGACCTGCTGGAACGGTGTCTGCGTGGCCCGGGGCCTCCGCACGTTCGTTCCCATCGACCTCAGGGCCCACGTATTGTCTATGGCGCACGAGGGCCACCTGGGTATCGTGAAGGTAAAACAGTGCTGCAGGGATTTGGTGTGGTAGCCGGGCATAGATTGAGATATAGAGACAATGGTGAAGGAGTGCACGGCCTGCCTGGTCAGTGGCTAACTGGTCCGCCACCCCCACAGCCCCTGCAGCCCTTGCAGTGGCCGTGCGCCTTGGGAACACATGCAGCTGGACATCTGTAGGGAGCTGCATGGCGTCCCACATCACCAACGCTTCCTCCTGGTGGCCTATGACCTCCAATCGAAATGGCCAGAGGTGGTCGCCACAGGGTCCGTAGCAGCTCGGGTGGTCACAGACTTCCTCTCCTCTCTGTTTGCTCGGTGGGGCAGTCCTAACGCCATCACTACGGATAACGGCCCACAGTTTGTCTCCTCTGAGTTCGCCACCTTTGAGGAAGGGAGGGGGATTAAACACATCCGTACAGTTTTCTACCACCCGCAAGCAAATGGGGGGGTGGAAAGGTTCAACCAAACCCTAAAGAACGGGATCAGAGCACACCTGGCAGATGGTCTTCTGTTCTCAGCCGCGCTGCTCCGCACCTTGCTTCACTACCGGGCGACGCCGCATTCAACTACCGGCAGCTCCCCAGCCCTCTTGATGATGGGCCGTGAGCTGCAGCTCCCTTTGGATCGGTTACAGGCCCAGGCGGCCGTCACGCCAACAGCCGCACCCTGCCAGAGCGCCAGGGTCGCAGAGGCTCAGCGTCGCATGAAGCAGCGGTTCGACAAGAGACGGAGGGTGAGAGCGCCACCCTTCACAGTGGGGGACTGGGTCAGGATTCACCGTCCTAACCGGGACCACAAGCTGCTATCCTTCTGGACGGCGCCGATGAAGATCACCGCTCAACTGGGGTCAGCCACTTTTCGTCTGGCCGACGGATCGCGGTGGCATGCAAGCCGGCTTCGGAAGGTGGCACGGCCCCTCATCGTGGACCTAGGGCCCAGGGAGTACGGGGACTTTGTTTTTCCTGATGAGCAGTTGCAGGGTCCAGCCGGGTCCCCACCTGAGCCGGTTGAGCCAGTGGTTCGTCTTGAAGCTCATCCGGCCCGTGTCCGGGTCAGACCAAGATACTTGGAAGACTATATTGTGAGCTTGTGACTCTCAGGGGTAATGTTCAGAGCATAGTCTGTTGCGTGGCAGAATAATCCACATGGCTATGCTGGTGACTGGCAGTCTACCCAGTTCATCTAGAGTAGATAGCTAAAAGTTAATTGGGTTCCTTGTGGGGGGGGGGGGGGGGTAAATGTTATGTATGTGTCACATCAGGTGTGACTGTGCCTTTAAGATGGCACCAGGAGTTTTGGGATGTGTGAACCGGATACAGTTGTGGTTGTGGTGTTGTCATGGGAGCGTATGCAACAACGTGTTCAATAAACGGTCAACCTAAATGTCGTAGTCCATAGTCTTATATATACAACACAGTGCACAATTAAAAAAGCCAGGCACTTCCCTTTAGGATGAGAAAAATACACATCTCTACAGGCCCGGATGACCTGGGTGCTTCTGTTCTCCAGAGTCAGGCCATTTTGGCTTCATGCTCCACTGAGCAACTTCTTTAGGAATTAATGAGAGCCCGCCTCCATCGCTGGATCCAGTTCTCCTCATACATCCATGACATTTACAAACTGATAAACAGCAGACAACTAATGTCTCCACAAAGTCAGCTTTCCTGTTTGCCTGAATCACAGCAACACTTCTCTGATTACCAAGGTGCTGCTGTTGCCTGAAAGTTGGATCAGAACTCTCACTTCATATCAATTGAAGGCTGGTGGACCAAAGGGATATTTCCTTGTTCTGGACATCTTTAGTGAATATGGCTGTGTTTTATTTTCTTTCTTCAAACTAGTATCATACCTGAGTCTCGGGCATCTAACTGGGTGGAGCCCACACACTCCCTCAGCTGGGGAGGTATCACTTCCTGCTGCTCCGCTGAGGCCGTGGAATCTCTCTGTCCTGAAGCAGAGCATCGCTCTGTGGAGTCTGGCGCAGGGACAGACTGGAGGTCTTGGTCACAGTGAGTGTTGGTGGCCGGCGGGAGAGTCTGTACACTCAGACTGCCCTCTGGAGTCCGTCTCTCTGCAGTCTGACACATACAGGGCACACATGGTATTGAGAGGTGAGGTTTTTAAACCATGAATATGTCTGAAACAGCTAAAGGTGATCAGTACTGTCATACCTTCAAGAGGCAGTGATTTAACATTTCTAGTTTGGAAGTTTGCTTAATTTTGGTAGAAAAGTCAGGAATATTAGTGTTGTTGCTTCAGCATTACAATCATTATTATGGGCTAGTGCGTTGATCCTCAGATCAGGGGAGCTGGGGAACACCAGTTCAAATCCTGTCTCCGCCGCCACTGCAGTCAGCACGCCGTTGTGTCCTTGGGCAAGACACTTCACCCTAATTTGCTCCTGTGGGTATTGTCCACAGTATTGATGTTTTACATGTCTGATATGTGTACTATGTAATGTAAAGCGCTTTGAGCACTTGGAAAAGCGTGAAATAAATGTAATGAATTATTAGGGCCCGAGCACGGAGCGCTAGGACCCAACGGCGTCCTAGCACAAAGTGCAAGGAACCTATTATTATTATTATTATGTGTAAACATGTAGATGGTTCCTGCTTCACATTAAAACAGCGTCTGTTGAATTGGATCTCTTAAAGTGTTCCATTAAGCCTGTTTTCACATATAGACCTCTTTTGACCTGTAAGTTATTAAATCAACATAAAGAGCAAATTGACTGTGACCTCGGTATCCCATTAGTAATATATAATGCCTGTACTGTCTATCATGTAAACATGTTTAATAGTTTTAACTAACCATCTAAATATTACTGTACAGCAGAGTGAACAGAGAGCCTTTCAGCAGTAACCTCAATGTTCCTCCACGTATACCTCAGCAAATCCCTTTATTGTTTAAAATGATATGTAAACAATAGAGAGTTATGATGAGGTTATTGATCAAACTGTTTCTGTGTGTGTGTTGTGTGTCCAGCTGCTAATGTCAGTTTCATGTCAGTATTCAAAGTCAAAGTCAATTTTATTGTCAATCTTCCAGTTTGTGTGTACAGACAGAGATCGAAATACTGTTTCCCACAATATAAAAACAAATGTATATAAAATATTAAAATATGTGTGCAAATATGTATGTATATATATATACACAGTCAAAGACATTTTTACATGTGCACACATTAACACCTAAATAAAAACGCAGCAATCAATATATACAAAATAACAGTGACTTCAATCACTTTGATAGCAATGTGTATTGCTAAACATTCTGTAACTGTGTTTAAATGCTATAAATAAAAGGTTCCTATTATTAATTGTGATTGTTAAAAAAAGAGTTTAAAATATATACATTCAATAAAACCAGCACACGCACCTCAGTATGTGTGTCTGTGTGTGCATCATGCTTGCCTGGTCAGTGTGGCCCCCCTGTGTTGGGGACTGCAGGGGCCTCCTCTGCAGGGCGGGGCTGCTCTCTCTGCTGCGAGGACTCACCTTCACAACAAACACACAACCTGTTTATTATATAATACACACACAAAGATTATAACTTCATAAACATTCATCTGTGCAGCACCTTGGCTACAGAGGGGGAGTCTCTCCCATGGGTGGGAGTCAGTGGGGGGCTGGGCTGGTGGTGGGGGGGCTGATTCACTGAGGTGGAAGCGTTCATTCTGCGGGCCATGACGGGGGAAGCTTCAGCGGGACCCCCAGGGAGGGAGGGGGTGAGTGGAGAAGGTCTGACGGAGGATCGGGGTTGGGGTTTGGGGGAGCTCTGGGTCTTCACGGGTCCCTGGTCTGTTCCCGGGACGTTCAGAGTCTCCACCTGAGCTGCTGTGGCTGGTGGGGTTGACTCTGACACACACCTGGAGGGAAAGAGATGTGAGAATGCATCAGAATTTTTTTCGTGCTGAACATAGAAGCCTGGTGGAGGTAATGGGCACCTGCGGAGACAGCTGAGGGCCTCCGTCAGGGCCCTGACCCTCTTCAGCATGGACTCCATCTTATGAGGCTCCTCCTTCAGGAAACGCACCGCCTCCACCTCCAGCCTCAGCACTGAGCGCAGCTTCCCCTGCAGCTCTGGAAACTCACCTAGAACACAACCAACGGGTCAAGAGGATATTCAATTAAAAAGACGTGTTACCCTGTTCAACTCAGAAATACTTCCCATCACCTTGTATCAGTATTTCACAAGGAATCCCAGGGTCTGCTACCCTTGGGGTAGTCAGCTCAGCTGTCAGGATATTATTGGATACACATGATGTCAACATCAACCTCCGTTGTCTCTGATTGTGGTTGAGAGCTTTTCATACTGAGTCAGTTTTACATTCATTTGATTCAATATTTATATTGTCCTACATAGACTTATACAACAGTGCAGTGTAGAGCACAGATTGAATGATCATTGATCATCTCTTACCCAACACAACTGTTTCCAATAAATAAATAGTTCTCTGCATTAAAGTGTGTATATCTGAGCAGGATTAGGATCAATTATAATGTTCATTTTGGGTCATCTGAATAGCTCAGCATTAAGCAAATCATCTGTATCACGGATTTCCTCCAACTGTTTGTGTACGTTTCTATATAAGGAATTATCATTTGTATAATAAACAATAAAAGGAAACCCAAGATCACATGATCACAAACATCACTGTCATACCTCCTCTTCTGACTTTAGCCTCTCTAATAATCCTTGGTAGCTTGATGTTGGGGCTCCACAATATGGACACTGAGCCATGGATCTTCATTCACATGATCCTCTTTTCATTTGGAAATCCAAAGCCCCTATGTGTCAACACCTACAGCAGAAGTTCTCTTATCCCAAGCTGTGGACATCAATTAACAGTGTCCATTGGTTAGCCTGTGACCTATGACCTCACTGGGTCATTAGTAGACCCTCCAGAAAAACGCGGGCTAAAATCCTTGATTATGCGATCAAACATGCGGGGTTTTATGTGATTTTATGCGGTGAAATTGCGGGAAGTTGCGAAATCATTGGATGTAGACGACGAAAACATAGAGGAATTCTTGGGGCACCCTCCACCCTTCTCCCCACAGACCGAGTGTGACAACGAGGACTGCAGGCAGGTCAGGCTGGAAAGAATTGCATTGAGGGCTCAGAGGGATGCCCTCAATGATGAGGTGAAGACCCTGCCCTACAGGCTGAAAAAGGCGCTAAAACCTAGGAAGTAGAGGGCCACTGCTGTTGCCACCATTGTGAATGAGGCTGAGGAGGAAACTATACATACAGGCTCAGATTCTGCACGTGGTCGTGGCTGATTTCCTCTCTTGCTCGGCAGAGGAGTCAGTTCCCGGCCGGCGGGACCCCGGCCTGAGTCGGGCGGTGGGGGTATGTGGCAGCGGGGTGTGATTAGAGCGCCGGCTGCTGGAGTGATGGGAGTGATGGTAGTGGCTCGGCTGAAGACCAGACAGCTGATCAGAATCAGGTAATTAAGCTCGCAGTACAAAGCATGCTGGTAACCCGATTCTGGTCTATTGCAGTAGACTGGGTCCTGGGAGGAGGACCGTGAACCCCCCAGCCACCTCCGTGAATAGAGGGGCAGAACCGGAGCCTACATTTATGTTAACCCCCTTTTTGTGTTAACTCCCTCAGTGGTTCCAATAAACTTTGTTTGTTTTCCAATCCAACGTTTCCCGTCCGTCAGTTTTAAACCCCCTCGTGAGCTTGACCGCTGATATCCGGCTTAATGGAAATGTAGAGCAGTAAACATCATGATGCTATCTTTCTCTTGCAGCCTTGCTCGAACCTCCACACCACGGGTCTCCAGTGCCAATATGTGCATTGAACTGGCAAAGTCTTTAAGTCAACCAGCACTGAGCCACAGCTGGCAATGCTAACACAACTAATTGCATTCTGCAGGATAGCAACAGAGGCACAGCTGTTCTACACCGGACAGGTTCCCCAGCTAAGGTAACAAACTATCAGCTAAGTATGATTTGCTTGAATGGAATAACCATCCACCCGTCATTGTATATATTTAGTTCATTAACTTTACAGGGCTAAATAAGCATAGGACTACTGTACAGTTGTAATTGTGTGTACAGGAATTTTTGGTTGTTCACTAAGTTTAATTGTGTGATCTATTGTTGAGCTAATGGCCACATGAGAGACACACACAGTCCTAAGCAAACTCTATCTTCTTAACCCGGCAGCACCAATACACGTGACCATCTCACATTAGTTCAGGTTTTGTGTTTCCGTCAATGATCTTATCATAAAAAGTAATATAGTTTAGGAATATATAAAATTATATAAAAATATTGATTCTTTCTGACTATTTAATTTTTTTAAGCTAATGGACTAGATTAACTCCAGTGACAGTTATTATCAACACCTATTTAAGATTTTATAAATATTTAGTGCTATTTATATTAAATATCATTAATAAGTGCTAATAACCTGACTTGCTCATACTTAAACCCAACATTTTGGTAGCCCCTTTTGAGGCGTACTACTGTCATCACATAAAATGACAAAACAAATGTAAGTGTGACCCCTAACAATTAAGTATTTTATGTTTCCATTGATTCAGACCTTTGAGGAGGGCCAGAGCTTCTCCAACCCGCCACAGGTTAACTGCTCCATCCTCCACCTCTCTCAGAGTGAGGGACAGCTGCCCGGTACTGGGAGCGGAGCTACGCTGCAGACGCTCCACATAGTCCTCCAGTTCCCTGAGGAGACAAAAGACATCAAACATCAGCCGTCAACAAAGGCTGGGTCAACCGTGTGGTGCCTGCAGCAGACACAAGAGGGAGGGGGAGGGGGGGGGGGGATATCATAATGAAGATATCATAATTTAAGATCTAACCCTAAAGTCAGAGAATCTTACAGTTCTTAAACCCACCATAGGGTTGAAACACTGTTTAGACCCATCAACCCACTTTCAATCAGATCATTCATTAATGTGTCAATGAATGAATCACCATTAGGTTTCAAAACAATTAGTTATCTTTATTTCATGAGAATATTCATGTAGCCCACCGAGGTGTCTGAGCAGGGCTGTGTACTGCAACACTTCAGATCTGCTTCTTCCTGAAGCCACCAACAACCATCCTGACCAGTTTGCTGGTGCAAATGATTCAACAAGGAAAGATAAATACACTAACTAAGTGCATTGTTAGAGAAAAAGTTTGAGGTACTACACTACATTATCCTAAACTTCTAAACTTTTCTAATAAAACCGTCATATGTTTTTCTGCATTTATTTCAAACTTTGCTAAAAAATAAAGAAAAATATATAAAGAATTGACCAATTTTAACCTCAATCAGTTCCAACATGATGAGGCCATTCTGCACATCGTATTTGAATAGTTTCCGATACTTTTGTGAAATAATACTTTTTCTTTGGCAGTTGTGCGACAGATAGAGTTGATCAGGTTGTTGATTGTGTGGAATGTCGATCCACACAATCAATTGAGGAAGCAGGCCATGCAAGAACTGGGATGTTTTCAGCTTGAATTGTGTACAGATCCTTGCAACATGGGGTCGTTCATTATCATGCTGCAACATGAGGTGATGGTGGATGATGTATGGCACAACAACGGGCCTCAGGATCTCGTCACGGTAACTCTGTGCATTCAAAATGTCCTCAATAAAATGCACCTGTTTTCTCTGTCAATAACATACACCTGCCCATACCATTACCCCATCCTGGTGAGGACGAGGAGCATGCAGATGAGCTCCCCTGAGACGGTTTCTGACAGTTTGTGCAGAAATTCTTTGGTTATGCAAAGCGATTGTTCCATCAGCTGTCCGAGGCTCTCAGATGATTTTGCAGGTGAACATGCTTGATGTGGAGGTCCTGGACTGGTGTGGTTACATGTGGTCTGTGGTTGTGAGGCCGGTTGGATGTACGGCCAAATTCTCTGACGCCTTTGAAGACGGCTTATGGTTGAGAAATTGACATTCAATTCACGGCTCTGGTGGACATTCCTGCATGCCAATTGCACGCTCCTTCAAAACATGCGTCATCTCTGGCGTTGTGCTGTGTTTTAGAGTGGCTAACATTGTGAGCAGCCTAAGGCACACCTGTGCAATAATCATGCTGTCTAATTAGTGTTAATTTCGTCGGCTATTTTTTTATTTTGTTTTAGTCTTAGTCCTGTGTTAAATTTCCTTTTTAGTTTTAGTCATATTTAGTCACCTTCATCCTGTTTTTATTTAGTCAAGTTTTAGTCGACTAAAAGTCTGAGCATTTTAGTCTTATTTTAGTCAAAGAAAACAAATTATTTTAGTCTACTTTTTGTCAATGAAAACGGTTGAGTCTTTTTTAGCCATCAGATTATATAGAACATTTCAGTCAAGCTAGTCTTGCCAAAACCAATAATTTGTCATTTTAGTCAAACTTATTTCACAATAAGATTATATCTTGTCCTTATTTGATGAAAAACACAGGTTGAATGATTAAGAATGCAGCTTTACAGAGAGTATCTGCTCAGGTTTGTGGTGTCTTTACCAGCTGTTTTATGGCCGCATTGCTTCCCTTCTGATAAAACAATTCTTTTTTTTCTCCGCCTCATTGTAGCGAAAATGGGCCCAAATATCACATCGTTTCTTTCTCCCAAGCAGTGGAGGCTGGTGGAGGCTGGTGGAAAATATTTTTGGTGGGGCTATGGAAATGGTGACCAAACCATACTAGGGGGGTCCGGGGGGATGCTCCCCCGGAAGAACATTTTGAGAAATTACCCCTTAAATTATGACTTCTCTGGTGATGTTAGAGGGGGGGGGGGGACAAATTGAGGCTTAAAAATATGAGATAATCCATAATCTTCAGTGTGGTTAGCTACGAATCTTCCAAAACTTCCAAATACCTTGTCCTGGACATAGTTTCTGCAGTACAGTAGGCCCACACAAACTGCAGAACACTGGTGCTTTGGGAACACTCAAATGATTTAATTCCCATTTAAAATCAGGAGACTAAATACGAACATAATGTGTGTGTGCATGTGTGTGTGTGTGTGTGTGTGTGTGTGTGTGTGTGTGTGTGTGTGTGTGTCACACTTGCCAACCCTCCCGGTTTTCGCGGGAGACTCCCGATTTCATTGCCCTCTCCCGGTTTCTTCCCGGGGTCATATTTCTCCCGCATTTCTCCCGATTTCTGACAAAATCAGGTTTACTCACGACTGTTTCCACTCAGAATTTAATACAGCTACACCATTGTTTGGTTTCCATGGTAGCATGTCTCTAGCAGCGCGCGCAACTCAAAGTCTGAGAGTGAGGAGTCACAGAAAAATGAACAAGAATCGACAACTCGACCCTCTGCTCACTCCTTTCCTGTAAAATACAGGTCCATACATACAGGACTGTCTCAGAAAATTTGAATATTGTGATAAAGTTCTTTATTTTCTGTAATGCAATTAAAAAAACAAAAATGTCATACATTCTGGATTCATTACAAATCAACTGAAATATTGCAAGCCTTTTATTATTTTAATATTGCTGATTATGGCATACAGCTTAAGAAAACTCAAATATCCTATCTCTAAATATTAGAATATCATGAAAAAGTATACTAGTAGGGTGTTCAACGAATCACTTGAATCGTCTAATTAACTCGAAACACCTGCAAGGGTTTCCTGAGCCTTGAAAAACACTCAGCTTGGTTCAGTAAACTAAATCACAAGTATGGGGAAGACTGCTGATCTGACTGCTGTCCAGAGGACCGTCATTGACACCCTCCATCAGGAGGGTAAGACACAAAAAGAAATTTCTCAAAGAGCAAGCTGTTCACAGAGTGCAGTTTCAAAGCACATCCACAAAAAGTCTGTTGGAAGGGGGAAATGTGGCAGGAAACGCTGCACAACCAAGAGAGATGACCGCAGCCTTAACAGCATTGTGAAGAAGAGTCGCTTCCAGAATTTGGGGGAGCTTCAAAGACAGTGGACTGAAGCTGGAGTCCAGGTATCAAAAGTCACTGTTCACAGACGTGTCCGGGAAATGGGCTACAATAGCCGTATTCCCATGGTCAAGCCACTTCTGAACTCAAGACAACGGAAGAGGCGTCTGACTTGGGCTAAGGAAAAGAAGCACTGGACAGTTGCACAGTGGTCCAAAGTCCTCTTTTCAGACGAAAGCAAGTTTTGTATTTCATTTGGAAGTCAAGGCGCCAGAGTCTGGAGAAAGGCTGGAGAGGAGCAAAATCCAAGTTGCTTGAAATCCAGTGTGAAGTTCCCACAGTCAGCGATGGTTTGGGGAGCCATGTCAGCTGCTGGTGTTGGTCCACTGTGTTTCATCAAGCCCAGAGTAAATGCAGCTGTGTACCAAGAGATTTTAGAGCACTACATGCTTCCGTCTGCTGAAAAGCTCTATGGAGATGAGGAATTCATTTTCCAGCATGATCTGGCACCTGCCCACAGTGCCAAAACCACCAGTAACTGGTGTACTGACCATGGCATTACTGTCCTCGATTGGCCTGCAAATTCCCCTGACCTGAACCCCATAGAGAATATGTGGGGTATTGTGAAGAAGAAGCTGAAAGACACCAGACCCAACAATGCTAATGAGCTAAAGGCCGCTATTGAAGCATCCTGGGCATCCATAACACCTCAGCAATGCCACAGGCTGATTGCCTCCATGCCACGCCGCATTGATGCAGTAATCCGTGCAAAAGGATTCCCAACCAAGTACTGAGTGCATTAATGGACATTTTCAAATGTTTGATTGTGTTTTGCTGTTATAAATCTTTTTTTTTTACTTGGTCTGAGGAACTATTCTAATTTTTTGAAATAGGATTTTTGAGTTTTCTTAAGCTGTATGCCATAATCAGCAATATTAAAATAATAAAAGGCTTGCAATATTTCAGTTGATTTGTAATGAATCCAGAATGTATGACATTTTTGTTTTTTTAATTGCATTACAGAAAATAAAGAACTTTATCACAATATTCTAATTTTCTGAGACAGTCCTGTATGTATGGACCTGTATTTTACAGGAAAGGAGTGAGCAGAGGGTCGAGTTGTCGATTCTTGTTCATTTTTCTGTGACTCCTCACTCTCAGACTTTGAGTTGCGCGCGCTGCTAGAGACATGCTACCATGGAAACCAAACAATGGTGTAGCTGTATTAAATTCTGAGTGGAAACAGTCGTGAGTAAACCTGATTTTGTCAGAAATCGGGAGAAATGCGGGAGAAATATGACCCCGGGAAGAAACCGGGAGAGGGCAATGAAATCGGGAGTCTCCCGCCAAAACCGGGAGGGTTGGCAAGTGTGACACACACACACACACACACACACACACACACACACACACACACAGGCATTGCACTTACAACTACAATAAGCATGTAAATGTTAATCTACAGCTCTGGCGATCCACTAGCACCCGGAGTCTCCACCTGCAGACGCAGCCATCCTCGACAACTACTGACTGTAGTGTCACCTTGGATACGAGTCCAAACAACTCACAGACTGCATCGGGCGCTGAAATTGCCGCCCTGTGACGATCAGATCTGACGACGCTGATTGGCTGAAATTATGTTTCGGCGGCATAGTTTACAGATAGCAACAGTCAGCAATGTGTTAGCTGCTGTTGCTCTGGCTGAGGCAGGCGCGTCGGATTCATTTTAGAAGTGGGGGGGCCAAAAAAGTGTGTGTGTATGGCCCAATCCCAAACCACGCCCTACACCCTATACCCCTACACACTCCCCCTCCGTGACGGAGTGAACTCCGTGGAGTGACACATGAGTAGGGTTGGGTACCGAGAACCGGTTCCGGTTCGGAACCGGTTCCAACATTTCGATTCCAACGGCATCATTTAGAAATGTGAATTTCGGTTCCGCTTTTCGATGCCTGAGGAAATGTTTCTCGCCTCTCTCCGTAGCCTACTGTATGACTGCGGCGGGGCGGGAAATATAGCGTTGTACCTACACTTCCTACAGCGTGACCAGGGCCGGCCCGTCGCACTGGCGTTATAGATGTTCACCTTGGGCGCCAGATCTGTGGAGGCGCTGCGCTGACAGCTCTGGGAGGGAAAACAATGTTTTGACCGTTGGTGCTCATCCTAATTTTCGGCCTTGATGTAACAACATTCATAATTAAGTATATGTAACACCCTTTTCATCCCGGTTACACTTTTCATTTGCCCTGTACGATGGGCGCTGTAAGTGATGAAAATGGGGGATGTTGACTTATCTGGCACCCGCAGCTCACAGCCAAAGTGCGAGTGAGCGTGGGAGCGAGCGAGGGAGAAAGGGAGGGTGCACCGGTACCAGCGCTGTTGCTATAGCATCTGGTGCTAGCTGCTCTAACGGAAGAAGAAGAAGATGTTTCTACAATGATGTGGAGGGAGAGTCCTCTCCAGTCAGACTGAGGCTGATAACTACAGCTCAGTGAGGTAAAGGACTCTGTGTTTAGATAGTTCACTTTAGTCTAAGTTATCTCAGTGGGTCTCAAACGGTTTGATCACAATTTATGTAAACTCATATTTCCAAGGCACTCCTTTATAATTATTGGGATGAAACAGGTTTGAAATCATTCCAATGTATACTATAGGACAGTAAACCAGACATATCGTTTGAAACTGGAGAGATAAAAACATATGCATAAATAAAATAGTAAAATAAGAGATGAATGAACAACAAAAATAAAATACGTTACATGTATTTGTTATTGGCTATGGGTTATTGGTTATGTTCACATACTTATTTAATTATTAAGATATAAACCGATCTTTTTCATATGGGTGTTTAGAGTTGTACCCCCTAGATCTAGTCTCTAGTCTAGTCATTCTGCTTAAAGTGCACCAGATTGAAGCATTTTACTTCAAAATGTTCAAACATTTCTCCGGTATGCCTGAGAGGCAGATATGCTTGTTTTTCTCAACAAGAACTGTTCTTTAAAAGTTGGACTGTTGCTCTGTTGTAGCTTCAGTGGTTCTCAGGTTACAGTTACATAGCAGTGAATATAAACAGACTGATTAATGTGAATATTACTGTAAACTAACCTGTGTAAAAGATTCTCGAATAAATGTAATTTTTTTGGTGGAAGAAGCATGCATCATTGTTTTACCCTGACCCTCACAGAATCGGAATTGAGAACCGTTAAGAACCGGAATCGAAAAGTAGAATCGGAATCGGAATCAGAATCGTGGAAATTCAAACGATACCCAACCCTACACATGAGGCTCCTCCTGTCAGATGGAGGGAGTAAACACAGCAGCAAGCTTTGGGACGGCCTCCCCTCTCTCCGGCAGAAACAGGAAATGCCGTAACTGTATGTAACAACGGTTTCAAATCAGCATCTCTTTGACAAAACATTTAAATGAATAACTCAAATAAAACTCCAAACATCTTTAACTGTGTTACTTTTTTGTAAAGCTCTTTTAGTTTTAAACCTGATGTTTATAAGCTTCTTAGTTTTTGCAACAGTCTGTAAATATACACAACTTTATAATAAAATGAACACATTACCTTTTTCTAGACTAAACACAGGTATGATCCTAAGTTAAAAACATATGAGGTCATCATGAGGTTTATTGATTCTGCGTCAGTCTTAGGACAGTCACACACTCCTATGAAGTCTTCATGGACAACATAACCAGCTGACCCATCGTACAGTCAGAGACAACTGTTCATGCCCGGAGCCATCGCAAGTTTCATCACAATAACTGCATAGTGTTTTGCATTGTATTTCATTTCAGTTAATAGAGTGGTGAGAGACTCCCGATACATTTGATGTATAAGTTCATTAATTGTCTCGTGTGATGCATATTTCCCGGTGAGCATGAAGCTTTTCAGAGTGGGGTTTTTCTCAGCAACGAGTTCAACTAGCTTTTGGAAATTGCTCTCCTTATCCGCATGCCCCCTGATTGCTAGGCGCTGTCGGGTTAGAAACTGCAGACAGCGCAGTTGCTCCATCATTCCATCTCTTCTTTTTTCCTGCTCAATATGCTGTTGTTTGACAAGCTGTATGTTGACTGGTGTTTGACTGAAGAAAGCACACTTTTTTGGAATACACAATCTGTGGAAATGAGACTTATCGTGGCTGTCCAGGAGGCTTGGGCACTTTTCCAGTTGTTAACTCCGATATTTACAAAGCTGTCATCTCCACATTTGGAGAAAGTTACAAGCCGTTTGACAGCAGCACATCTGCATATTTCACAGAAGGCCCGTTTAGTGGTTTTGCAAAGAATTAACCACTCTCTGTTTTTGTACCATTCTGCGTTGATCTTCTCTTTGCCCAAATAATCTAGCGGTCTCCTTTTTTACGACAGTTAGCTGTACATCTTTACCCGCCTCAATGTCCCGACAACAAACCTCCATGCAGTCGGAACCAGCCTGTTTCGGTTCAACGACGGCAGTGGTTTTGACAGTTTCTGCGGCCGCAGAGCTGCTGCTTTTGGGTTCATCTGGCTTCGCTGATGAAGGTCCAGGCTCCGGAGATGTGGATGTCAGGGATGTGACCTTCCAGTTGTTAAATGTAAGTTTAGATTGACTGTATTTAGTTTTCTTCTGCGCTGGTTCTTCTGACATGTTTGCAAGTGTATATTCTTTCTATCTGGTTAACGGCTGACACACACAGAACAACGTAACAAATAAAGTAAACAACGTAACAAATAAACAAATCTAAGCTTTTTTTATTGGTTGTAATTTACATGGATACATTTGAATGGTGTGACAATGTCCTATTTGATTGGGTTAAAATGTACATATTCTTCCTGTTATGTCTGCCTGCTTTATTTTACCTTATGCAAAGTGACCTGCTCTATCGAAATCAGTCCCATTGACCCGAAGACACATTTTGAGTTGTATACACTGTTGGAAAGAGGAGATTATAGCTTTCTGATGATATCAGGATTGTCTTCAAATATTAAGCGAAATATGTCACATTATATAATGACTATCACCGAGTCATCATTTTGAGAAAAAGGCCTTCAAAGTTTCCTCTTCTCTAGAATCCATCGATCTGATTGATTATTAGCGGAGCAAATGATCAAAATAGTACGGGGGGAAGATATTTTTGTTTGGATTACTGGTCTGGGGGAAGCCCGCGAGTGTGTGTGTGTATATACGTGTGTGTGTTTGTGTTTGTTTCCCGGGGAAAACACTCACGAGAAACACTGGCTGTTGTTATGCCTGCTGTGACGTTAAGTTACTCCGTTCTCCGCTTGTAATTATGCCGTTACAAGCTTCAAAGCTGTATTTATCATCTGAATTTGCCGAAACAAGTTTGATATTCTGAAAGCCAAGACTTTGTTTATTTGAAATCAGATGAAAACAAACTGTAACGGACCCTGCCGTGTTATCTATGATTACTATACGCTTACATTCATCATTTCAGCAGAGGGAGGGGGAGCGGCGCTGAGGAACAGCAGAGTGGCGAGTGAGAGGTGTCATCTTCCCTTTACAAGCTTCAAACATGCCTGTAGCTAGTGAGATTGAATATAACAATCAAAAATAACAAAATATACACAGCTAGATCACATGGCGTTTTAGATGCGACTTTAGAGTAGAGGGGAATTATTTAAACGTATATATATATATATATATATATATATATATATATATATATATATATGTATGTATATATATGCATGCATTTATATACATATATATACATATATATATACATACATATACATACATATATATACATATATATATATATACATACATATACATATATATATATTTTTTTTTTATATATTACCAAGTGGTTTCATGTACAACCCACACAAGTATCATGCTAAATTAAGCTCTGTTGCTTGGATATCACTAGATCCTGTTACATCAGCGTAATATAAAAGTACATAACGATGTATGTGTAAATTAGCATAATTACTAGCTAGCTGCTAGCTGCCACGGCCGCCTCGTTAATATCAAAATCCATCATATAACAATCCATTAACATGCTGTCATGAACGCGCGGTGCTGTTACGTGTACAAATTGATGTGCTTATTGTGAACAAGCCTTTTGGGCGCCGTGGTTAAAGTTGCGCATGCTCTACGAGTGCACATACGGGTACTTCTCAGGCATGCCGGGTAATCTGTGACGTTTCGCTATCTCAAAAGTTGGGCCATTTTATCTTCATGCGCCAATGAGCAGCTCTCATAGGAATGAATGAGTCCCCGCCTCCCACGCTGTATCCAGTTCTTAATATACATCCATGCAGGGCCGGCCCTGACCAATTTGCTGCCCTAGGCAAGATTTTAGCTGCCCCCCCCCCCCGCCCCCCCCCCGAAAATGCAGACACTCACTATGACTCGCACATGCATGCACGTGCACGGTTGTGACCACCGAAACAGAAAGATGTGTGCAAATGTATTTAGTATCCTATCCATTTGAACATGATTTAAGTGGGGGGTGGACCTAACATCCTCTAGGGGGGTCCGGGGGCATGCTCCACCGGGAAGATTATTTTTTTTTAATATTGAAGTTAAAAGCATCAATCTGGTGCACTTTGAGAGCAAAATTAAGAGCTCTATGGAAACATCTCTCAACACGATATGAAACAGAACTGTAAGCAGATTTTCTTTTTCTTTATGGATATTTTACAAATCACTCCCCTTTTAAACTGTATTCTTGTTTGTTAATAACAACTTTTTTTTACTGTCATATAGTATTTTATACCTGTTTACTTTATTCTCTTATTTTTTTATAACTATAATGATCATACAAAGGCGTGCCTTTATCTCACTGAGCTGAGGTTATCAGAGCCTCTCAGTCTTTCAGGAGAGAGCTCTCTATCTGTTCCCCCGGATGCCGCTTACACAGTAAACTCCATGAACGCGCGGTGCTGTTACTCCAATGTTAATAAAAGCACACAGAAGCTGTATATGTTTTTTTGGAGTTTGATTTATATTAAATTAACACAAATACAAAATTAAAACCTATAATTGCATACTAAAACCATTATTTAAAAAAAAATAACAATTTCACATAAACCTCTGGTTTTTACTGGGGCTGGGGCAGTTCAACTTGATTTAGGCGGGGGGGGTGCCATAGTTTATGGGCGCTGTACACAATATAGACGTAGTTATGTTAGTATAAGATAATAAGATGTACTTTGTTGATCCAAAATTGGGTAATTGTGTTCTTATGACATTTTTAAAGAATATATATTTTTAATGTCAAACTTATTATTTATTTTTTTCCCCAATTTTTGGCGTCCCCGATGGGTTGATGCACCCTTAGCATTCGCCTATACTGCCTATGCCAAGGGCCGGCCCTGCATCCATGGTAATGATACACGCTGCGGCCAGGCAGGAAACATGTGACTTATCAGTAACTTTAGACATCGTAAAACAATTTTAAACGAGATTTTATTGTAGATTATACATTTTACTGATACCAACTATATAATATTTTTATTTTTTAATTTCTAATGACAATCAAACATGTGGGAAGAGGGGCGGCCGGCCGCCACTGGTGGTGGCGTTAGACTTTTTCGTTTTCAGACATTTTGACGGACAGGATCGTAACATTTCCGTCATAATCCATTATTACCAGTCGAGTCTGCACAACTCCTCACTCACTCGCGCTGACAGGGCGCCCTGTTGTTGCCATTTTATTTTCTGTTAAATAAGGTTAGTTCGACCATGAGTTAGACCTGAGTCTTCCTGATAGCTCATATTCTGCTGCTGCCCGGTGTAATTCAAATGTACCACCGCGTGCAGCAGACACACTCTGCTGCCCAGCCGCAGCACCGGAAATGGAACTGCTGGGAGAAAAACTGACTGTCAGAGATGTATTTTGGCAAAGTTTTTATTTAGTAAACTACATTTTCGTCTCGTCACTTTTCGTCAACGATATTGCATGATGATTTCGTTACAGTTATTGTTTACTGCCATCGGGGCCGTCTCGTCATCGTCTCATTTTAGTCATGGAAAAAAAGGTCGTTGACGAACATATTTCGTCATAGTTTTAGTCAACAAAATGAACACTATGTCTAATCAGCATCTTGACACCTGTGAGGAGGATGGATTATCTCGGCCGAATACCAACGTACAGTGCACAACCCACTGCGCCACGCGCCTCTTCTTCAGTGTATATGTTGCAGACCTGACTGTCCTCATATTAAAAGTTATAATGAAGATAGGTCCTGTGTTGTGTTAACTGATGGCTGTTAAGAATGAGGACATCATGATGAATACTGTTTGCTAAGAGAAACATTTTACCATAAACACAATAATTAACGGAGCAATTAGTTACATCAATCCTGTCATTTTATCAACTGTTTTAGCAGTGGTGTGACGACAGCTTGCATACAACTATGATTCATAACTGACAAACATTCTCTGTGTTTTATCTCCAATGATAAATGTGGAGAAAGAAACTGAAGAAAGAACCTGTTCATGTCAATTCTATAAAGATCATAGGCTAGCTAGACAATCAGAAGAGGATGAAACTATGTACAATTCAACTCTGTGGGACTAATAAAGGAATTATAATCCTGATTCATCTCTATACAAAGTAGATGTTTTAGTTCTGATTATATACTGTATGAGCTGAGCAGTACAAAGTAGCTGAAACTTGAGCTGAAAGGCTTTTCTTGAAGAAAAGTGACAAGTGAAACTTTCTCGATGTGTTGGGTTGAAATTGTGTTAATGATGTATATGATTAGGATTGGCGTGTAGAGAGATAATTGTATCAAACTTATTCTAAAACTCATGATGCTTGATAAATGCCAGGCTTCTGTTTCAGAGTCCTCAGTGTGTAGCATGCTAACATGAGAATGAGATGTGATGTCTTTGGAAACCCATGTCTCACCCAATCAAATCACTCCCCATCCCCCTGGCTCTATTTTTAACAATACGTTTCTTCACATTTTCTCTCTGCCTAAGAATTGCCGTGCTGTGTCCTGACTGTCACCAATGATTTGCAGCTGCAGTGACATCATTAGGGGAATGATGTCAGAGCAAGTGTGTGAATGTTGAAAATCATCACTTCAGAAATAATGGGCACTAATGGAAAGTTCAAATTGTGTTCAGTTGGGTATTCCCACAGTGACATGTTTGAGCAGGATGGATCAGGGGGCAGAGGTTGTTCAGTTGGAGAGTGGTGGAGGAGATGCTCAGAGCCACAGACAAGGTTTAGAATTCACAATGTATTGAGAGACAGAATAACTCTTTGTTGGTTTGAATATTTGACAATAAGACAAATTAATAAGGGACAATGTGCAGCCAGTCATTAATGAGAAAATAACCCCAGACGGGAGGATACTTTCTAAAAGAATCATCAATTTGAATCCCTATACTCATTAACCAATGATTGAATTGGGTCCGCTAAGAAAAATAATCTGTTCCAACGGCTTAACTGCAGCAAAAGTGACTTGACGGTAGCACTGACCGAGGTTTCCTGTAATTGTCCAAGTCTGTTTACAGTTTCTTTTTCCTTAACCAGTCTTTAAACACTGCCAGAGCCCAAACCGTGTTCCTGTTAGTGTTTACTTCCTGTCTGTCTTCTTCTGCTGAAGAATCATGTCCGCATGGATAGGAAAACTAAACTAAATACATTTGCAGACATCTTGTGTCCATATCTTTCTGTTTTGGTGGTCATGTCACAACCGTGCACGTGCATGCATACACGAGTCATGGTAAGATATCTGGATTAAGAGGTTGCTTTTTCTTTGCACAGCATGAAAGGAAGGCCAAATGAATGGGCTGTGATTTTAGTATTTTTAAGCAGAGGTCAATCATTTGTACGGCCCTCGGAGGATGTTGAAACAATTGAAATGGCCCTTTAGAGGAAAAAGGTTCCCCCCCCTGCTTTAAATATTTAATGACTCTGATCCTCCTTTAACATTTAGAACAGCTGCAGTGAGCAGAGGCTGTGCAGCTGGGGGCGGAGCTCTGGTGCGCGAGTAGTGAAAACATTTCCGCGTATAGTATGCACTCGTGTCTCCTTGCTCTCGTCTCCTCGCTCTCGTCTCCTCGCCTCGCTCTCGTCTCCTCTGGAAGCCTCATCCCTCCTCTCTCCTCAACTCCTCCGTGTGCATTTAAGCGTTTGGGACGTCCTTCAACATGGCGTGTCTCGATCGATTTCCGGGTCAAGTCATGGAGGAGAGAGGAGAGAGGGGTCGAGGAGGGACATTGGGATGAACCTACGAAATGCGAAATCCTCTCCTCTGAGCGGTCATTTTAAAGAGACGTTCATTAATAATGACAGGAGGCACAGCAGCCCTCCTGGGAAATGAAATTACGGGCCAAAAGTGTTATTTATAATTATTAAAAGTAAGTAGGGGAAACCAAACTAACTGAGACCTGTCTGTCTGCTGAAATCGATTTCCGATGTGAAATTGACTGGATTTCTTTCTGCGGATTGATATGACTGCAAATGGCCTCTTGATCAAATTGTCTTTAGCAACCTTAGTGTGCTGTTGAAAAAGGGCAGACCGCTTCTGTGCTGTTTACACGAGAGCGCAAACGGTTGTATCCGCTACTTTTATCTTTCGTATAGCCCGTTCGTTCACACGACGCCGTAACGGGAACGTGGAAACGGACCCCGCAAATGATAACGGGTCCCAAGGTGGATAGATCTGCAAATGGAATGCTCTGGGGGGCCTAACGGCCCCCTGTGTACGCCCTATACGATCATTTCCTGATAACGATGAAGCCATAGCCCCGCCTCTCCCCACCTCTGCTGCTCACTGCTGTAGCATGGTCAGTAGCTACTGCTACTGCTACTGACCATGCTACAGATGTTAGTGCAAAATCTACAGCTCCTCTACCACAATCATCAGCAACAAGTGGACATGGAGAATTACATGAACTACATGTTGCTAAATCCAACGCAGGGCATACACAGAAGGGCAACCATGCTCGGGGGTCTTCTTCGCTGCTTTTGGTGCATTTTGTGGCGAAAGTACAGCGCCACTTACAGGCCCGGCATATGTACTACAGCATCTCCAGCGCTCCCGAGCGGTCTTGTGTGAACGGAAGAATTTTTTTATATCATATTCGGTTCGTTTGCGTTTCGTATGCGTGTAAATGGGGTCTTAATGTCCACACTGACCCATCATAATTGAGTATTCCAATAAGCCGTGTAATAAGAAGTAACAAACCAGTCTGTTAAGAAATATTATGACATTAAAAAAATCCTACATAATTTCATTACTTGTTAAGTCATAAAATCAGTGAACTAACCAAAAGGAAGGCAGCTAAATCTATCTGAAGGTTGCTAACATTAGGCACAATGATCTACTGGTCATACCGCCAAACTGTAGCAGCAGAACCTCTGAATGTCCTGAAGGGGGGATTACTGCTGATAGAATCTACTTTGTATTTGTGAGAAAAAGGCTATGCTACTTCTTCTTTCACTGCTACTTTTTTCTAAAACAAAAAAATGCAAAACCCTTACTGAAGCTGTTTGAGTGTCCTCTCCTCTGCGGTCAGGTAGTGGATCCTCTCCTGCTCCATCTCCAGCCGTCTGTTTGCTGCCTCCTCACTCTGAACCAGCCCATCACACATCAACACCACCAGCTCTTCACCCGCCATCCGTAGCATGGATCTCAGGCTCTCCTGGTTTGACAGCTGGAGCACATGGAACAACTCAGGAATCAACAACAGAACTGGTTTTCATTCATGCCCCTGAGCACAGGAACCTTTGACTAGGGGTGCTCCGATTGATCGGCCGCCGATCGATATCGGCCGATACTCACTCTCTGCCGATCGATCGGTGCTCTCTATAAATGCCGATCGCGAGAGCCGATCACATCTCTCTCTTTTCCTCCATACCCAAATCTCTAAAAACGGGGCTGCAACGGATCTGATACAGACTGATCCAGATTTGAAATGTTTCTGACGTCAGAAACAAGGAGCTCCGCCTATATGGGCAAATCTCCACCTATCAGGGGAATGAGAGGTTGCCGTGGCATGGTAACAGCATGGTAACAGCATGGTAACATGACGCTCGTGCCTCGCCTCCCTCCTTTGCAGGGGGGCGTGGTCAGCTGCAGCTCATTTGCCACAGAATCAGCCCTTGCAAAAACAGGGCTGGAAAAGAGCAAATAGAGCGAAATGAGGCATGGCTAAAATGCATGATCTGTTTGGTATTTTGAAAAAAAACCTCCACAGACATGTTTTATATAGGTTTGGCCCTACAATATATTATTCAAATATAGCATGATAGGTCCACTTTAATGTACTTAATTTGAATGTAATAATTATGTTGGTTGTTGTTTGTGAAAGCGCCAGTGAATGAGTGAATATTTTTGATTACCGTTCTTTAACTTGATTTCAGTCACATAAAATCATCAAATCCAATGTAATTGTATGTGATGAGATAGCTAACCATTGTCCCTCAAATGAAAGCAGTGACGTAAACAGGAGAGCAGTATGTGAGTTTGAGGTGTGTTTTTGGATTTCAGAAGGTAAAGGTAAAAACTTTGTTAAGTTCTTCCGGGTTCTTATTTATTAAGTATACCCTCATCCTCCTACCTAATCCTACAGCGTGGGTGTAGCTCAAAAGTTTTACATTGTCTCTCTACAGCTTCATAACAAAGAGCAAAGTGGATGTTTCAAAATTTTGCAACATCCACTTTGAGTGATCCAATCACATATTACAGATTTGAGTCCTTCTAATAACTAACATCGGGGTTGCAGTCAAATTGTTAATTTTGCTTTGGAAGGTTCCTAACAGAGGGAAATGACCCAGAAGTATATAAGTGTCAGCCATGATAAGAGCTGTTTGGATTCTCTAAATGATAGGAAAGGAGCTTTAATGCTTCCTTTATAATCTTACTAACACTGGACCTTCAAAGAGAAAGAGAAAAGGCTGTCCCACAATTCCTTGCGGCTTCCACAATCCCCACGACACAACATTCGGCCGGTCACGGAAACAACAGAATCATTTTACAACTTATGCCTTTACTTGCCAAAGAATATATTTTCTCTGTTGTCCACGTTCATAAAGCATAAAACAACACCATAATAGCAAAAGATACACAGTATCTTATAATTATAGCTTTAATAGTCCGCTGTATAGAAAATTGGAGTTTCCCATGGCAGACGCACATTAATAACATCCGTTGGCATATCATAATGACGTCAGATGTAATTTCAGTCAGATTCTCAAAGCAAGGAAGTTGTCTTTTCCTCATTCCTGAGGAATTCTCCTTTCGTCTTTCCTTAAGCCCGCGTCACACTGTCCCGAAATTGACACCAGATGGACACACGATAAAGGAAATGTTCAAATTCGGCTCTGATCGTAACAACATCGGGCCATTCGTGAGGGCATCTTAAGCCATCGTATGACCGCCGGTGGAGTTTCTCAGGCTCCGGCAGCAACTTCGTGAGTGGTGGCAAAATCTTTGGCATGCCAAAAAAGTGTTGAAAGACATTGCGAAGGTCAGTCCTGAGCAACTCTACAGAGCAGAGGCGTGTGTAACTCCCAAAGCTTAAATCACAATTAATCACAATTCAGTTCCTGCTGAATGGCATACTTTGATGATGAGACAAACAGGAAAAAGAAGGCAGCAGCATTGCTTCTTTTGATGCACCTCAGAGAACATGATGAGCAACTCTTACAGGCCCAGCACCTCTTCTTACAGGTAAAAATGGTCTTATTTCACTTTGTCATTTCTTGCTATTTGTGACCTGGTCTATCGAAATCAGTAGCAGTGATGATACCTGTATTAAGTTGGTGAAACATGAGCATGAGGACACGGTGTGCTATGTTTCCTTGCAGATCGCTTCTCTGGTTGTTTTATTGCACAACAAAATCATGTAAACATATTATGTAAATACCATCGGGAGGTCACGTGACGCCTTCGGGACCTATTTCGAACGCATCGTACTCTCAATACGATGTTGTGTAGCAATCATGTGGCCTTCGTGTGTCCTGCGGGTATAAACTACTATAAAAATTCACATCTTCGTATTGCCTTCGTGTGTAGTTCGGGTGCCATCGTGTGGCGTTCTGTAGGCATCGTACTTGCTTCGGCTGTTGCTTGGCTGTTGACCAAGTTCGGGGCCATCTTCGTGCGAAATTCACAATTCCATATTCGTGTGTCCATCTGGTGTCAATTTCGGGACAGTGTGACGCCAGCCTTAAGGCAGCACTCATAAATCTATCACATGACTGAAGCTACAGGACACGCCCCCAAGTAGTGTACCAGGCTTTGAAGCCAATTTTGGCACTCTTAATTATAGATGTAACTGTGCAATGCACTTCCTATCCATATACGGCCATATATACACTGAACAAAAATATAAACGCAACACTTTTGTTTTTGCTCCCATTTTTCATGAGATGAACTCAAAGATCTAAAACATTTTCTATATACACAAAATAACCATTTCTCTTAAATATTGTTCACAAATCTGAAAAAATCTGTGATAGTGAGCACTTCTCCTTTGCCGAGATAATCCATCCCACCTCACAGGTGTGGCATATCAAGATGCTGATTAGACAGCATGATTATTGCACAGGTGTGCCTTAGGCTGGCCACAATAAAAGGCCACTCTGAAATGTTCAGTTTTATCACACAGCACAATGCCACAGATGTCGCAACTTTTGAGGGAGCGTGCAATTGGCATGCTGACAGCAGGAATGTCCACCAGAGCTGTTGCCCGTGAATTGAATGTTAATTTCTCTACCATAAGCCGTCTCCAAAGGCGTTTCAGAGAATTTGGCAGTACATCCAACTGGCCTCACAACCGCAGACCACGTGTAACCACACTAGCCCAGGACCTCCACATCCAGCATGTTCACCTCCAAGATCGTCTGAGACCAGCCACTCGGACAGCTGCTGCAACACTCGGTTTGCATAACCAAAGAATTTCTGCACAAACTGTCAGAAACCGTCTCAGGGAAGCTCATCTGCATGCTCGTCGTCCTCATCGGGGTCTCGACCTGACTCCGGTTCGTCGTCGTAACCGACTTGAGTGGGCAAATGCTCACATTCGATGGCGTCTGGCACGTTGGAGAGGTGTTCTCTTCACGGATGAATCCCGGTTCTCACTGTTCAGGGCAGATGGCAGACAGCGTGTGTGGCGTCGTGTGGGTGAGCGGTTTTCTGATGTCAATGTTGTGAATCGAGTGGCCCATGGTGGTGGTGGGGTTATGGTATGGGCAGGCATATGTTATGGACGACGAACACAGGTGCATTGTATTGATGGCATTGTGAATGCACAGAGATACCGTGACGAGATCCTGAGGCCCATTGTTGTGCCATTCATCCACGACCATCACCTCATGTTGCAGCATGATAATGCACGGCCCCATGTTGCAAGGATCTGTACACAATTCCTGGAGGCTGAAAACATCCCAGTTCTTGCATGGCCAGCATACTCACCGGACATGTCATCCATTGAGCATGTTTGGGATGCTCTGGATCGGCGTATACGACAGCGTGTTCCAGTTCCTGACAATATCCAGCAACTTGGCACAGCCATTGAAGAGGAGTGGACCAACATTCCACAGGCCACAAT
Organism: Harpagifer antarcticus; assembly: GCA_902827135.1. Taxonomy (NCBI): domain Eukaryota; kingdom Metazoa; phylum Chordata; class Actinopteri; order Perciformes; family Harpagiferidae; genus Harpagifer; species Harpagifer antarcticus. The sequence goes on along the minus strand of CADEHL010000110.1, from coordinate 2,345,582 downwards.
CAACAACCTGATCAACTCTATGCCAAGGAGATGTGCTGCACTGCGTGAGGCAAAAGGTGGTCACACCAGATACTGACTGGTTTTCGGACCCCCCCAGACCCCCCCAAAAAGCAAAACTGCACGTTTCAGAGTGGCCTTTTATTGTGGCCAGCCTAAGGCACACCTGTGCAATAATCATGCTGTCTAAGTGTTTCATTTATATTTTTGTTCAGTGTATGTATGGTGATGATGAGGCTGAGGATGATGAGGATGATGATTACAATTGCGGAGTACCCAGGTAATTTACCTGTAAGTGTCTGAGTTGGTTGAGTTGGAGTCGCAGATCACACACATGTCTCTTCGCTAACACCAAGCTCTGCTGCAGCCCACTGTCCGAGGGGGGGGCGGGGCTGACGCTTTCAATCACAGCCACAGGGACCTCAGGTGGTGATGCTCCTGAAGGTCAAAGTAAAGTATAGCATGTTCTTTGTGGCAGGTTACGGGAACATCCGTTCAAATTATGGAAAATAATTAAAATAAAAACGTTTCTCACCAGCTCCATTTTTGAGATGTTTGCATTCAGCATTCTCACTGAAAATCACACAGCCAGTTACATAATAAACCTACCATCCTTGGTCTAGCCAGGGTTTATACACTACACTCAACTAACTTCATATTTATATTACCTGAAATATACAGACATGATTAGTACCCTATGTGTTGGGCAGAATTATTTCCTGGTTCAAGCTAATATATGAGTTTGTAAACAAATCAGGGCTGAATCAAAGAACATATTGATTCTGAAGAGCTGTTGCTCACTAAAGAGATAAAGTGTGCTTTTACAGACCTGAGAGCCTTGACTGCTGGAACATCTGACCCCATAGACAGAGCACTGTGCACCAGCCCTGCCAGACTGGCTATCTGCTCCTCCATGGCTTTCATTCTCTCACTGAAAAATACAAAGACATGCACAGTATCACATGAGGTCTTAAATGGGGCGTCTGTGTAATTTCTGAATCATATGATGTTTCATAATCAGCCCTTCAAATTCACAATGCAATCCAGCAGACATGCCAAAGAAAAGAGATGAAGCCTTCCTCACTGTGTGCCATCCTGGCCCTTATGAGTGTTCATATCATATTTATTGCAAAAAAAAAATGTGTATTGTTCTTTTCAATCCGCATAGTGTCTCTCCTCAAGGTCAAAGAAAGAACAAAGGAGACCCACCTTGTGCTCTACAGTATTACTAGTGGGCAACAACTCCAAATGGCACACTACTGTAATGATTGTCAAGAGAGAGAATTCCATATCACAGGAAACTAAGAAAATATCTCTCTTGCTCTGCAGGAGGGCTGCAAGATGGCCAAAATGATTATCACAATTGTTTATCAATAATAGATATATGATTATTTATCCTGATAAGGCTTTAATTAGTAACAACATATTTGTTTTGCACTTTTATATTTAATTAAAGCCATTGTTCTCTGATGAAGGCTATGACAAAACCGCACAGACAGACAGGACATTAAAATGTAATGTGTTGAAGCAGTGTGTGATTGCTGCATCTTGTCTTTACCAATGTGTTTGAAAACGTAGGTCTGAGGAGGACTTTTTATTAAATATACACCTCATAAAGTGTTTACAATGAAGGAATGAACGGGGTCACTCTGGCTATAGCTCACCTCTGGGGGTTGCTGTTGTTCACATGACCATGAAGCAGTCTCTCTGGTTGTCCCAGAGGGCTGTCCAAAAAAACAGACGAGGTAGAGGAGGAAGAGCCACTTCCTCTGCTTCTGTTGACAATCTCCACTTCGGCTCCGTTACTGTCCTGCCGGAGGAACCGGCGGATCGGAGACATCCTCTCTGGAGACACCAGGCCCACGCCTCCGATGATCTGTCCGCCAATCATCCTGACTTCATTGACCCTGTGAGGGGAAGGGGGCGGGGTTTTGGTTCCCAGTAATGGAAGCTGGCTGTCTCCAAACTTCCTGCTCTTCTGCCTGCATGGTGGAAAAAATATGCAATGTATGGATTCATATACACCTGTTGCAGGAACATCACAGGGTGTGCTGGGTCCCACTAGTGAAAATGCTACCATTATTTACAATCTATCACTCCACCACTCTGTCACTGATCTGTTCTTCCTCTACACTTAAAGGGAGGTTATTGTCAAGGGGAATATTTACATTCATGTTTCTATCACAAATCACCATCTGGGGTTACAGCAACTATTGTTCTCATTCATAACACTCCGTTTGATGTCTCACAATGGGATGCGCCTCAACGCATATGCAAACAGAAGCATCAATCTCATCTCATCAACGTCAGGGAATCCACCCACCCTTTAAGTAGCTTGCGCTACGACGCAGCGTCATTCAAACACCTCTTCTCACTTCAGAGCACATCTCGAAAATCAGTAGCCGGGCTAGCTTAACGGATCACAGACTGAACCCAAGCTAACATTCGGTCGACGGGCGCTTGCCGGTTACTTTTCTTTGCTTTGCAGAAGAATTGAACAAATATTAACACACCAATTAATATTGTATCTGCCCCGCCGTTTTTTCTTTCGACATAACGGTAAGGTTTGATTTTTTTCTTCAAACAGTAACATACCTGTTGCTAGTTTATCCCTCCGCGCCGACACCCCGGCAAACGAGGATGGACCCTTCTCTCCCTCACACCAGAGGAGTCAGGGACTCGGAGGCTCGGTTATGCGGCTGCGGGTTTAAGATCTCAGGCACAGACTCACACCAGGTCTGCTCGTCCTGCCTCGGTATGGAACACGCCCGGGAGGCTATCGATAACCCCCGCCGACGGTTAGCACACCGAGCTAGCTTGTCGGGACAGGACCCCCTCATGTCCGCTGATTCGCCGACCGGCAATCAAGACATGGTGGCGTCCGCCGCAGAGATTGAGCCCCGCGCTGTGTCAGGCTGGAGACCGGTAGCGGCGAGAGCCGCGGGAGCGGAGCCCCGCGCTGTGTCAAGCTGGGGCTTCCAACTGGACCTCACCATGGTTCCACCCGCGGAGGATGTCCCCGTTAAGACAACAGGGTATTCGCCTGGCAACTTATCTGGACGATTGGCTCCTTCTCGCACAGTCGGAGCAAGAGGCTATTACGCAGACGAATGTCCTCGTAAAACACCTGCTTGACCTGGGTTTCGTAATAAACACAGAAAAGAGCATGTTGTCCCCAGCCCAGACTGTACTCTTCCTGGGCCTACGCCTGAATTCGGTGCCCTTTACAGCCTGCTTGTCAGCAGAGAGAGTGAAAGCCTTCAGGGCTTGCCTCGCTCATTTCCAGCCACGCAAATATGTTCTCTTCAGATCATGTCTGCGGTTGCTGGGGCTCATGGCGTCAGCCATTCTGGTGGTACGACTGGGACGCTTACACATGAGGGAGTTTCAGCGCTGGGTAGCTGCCCTCAGATTGGACCCCGCGCATCATGGCGCGCGGAGAGTGATGGTCACTATGAAATGCGTAATGGCACTGCGCCACTGGCTACACCCGACTTTTCTAGTACGGGGCGTGCCTATGGGTGCTGTCCTATCGCGGAAGGTGGTCACCACAGACGCATGTCTGACGGGCTGGGGGGGTATATACGATTATTGCGTTCTCTCCAGTTACACATGCTGGCACGCAAACTTCTGGAGCTACGGACGTCTCCTCTCGCTGAGAGCGACGCACGTACCAGGAGTGATGAACCTCGGGGCAGATCTGCTGTCCAGAGGTGCACCACTATATGCAGACTGGACTCTACATCTAATACTTGTGAGTCAGCTGTGGGTGTGTTACGGCCGAGCCGCGGTAGATCTGTTCGCATCAAAAGAAAATGCTCAATGTCAGCTGTTCTTTTCAATGCGCGATTTAAACGCACCGTTAGGCGTGGACGCGCTCGCGCATGAATGGCCTCCGGTTCTTCTGTACGCGTTCCCACCCCTGGCTCTGATACCCCCAACTCTGGCCAGAGTGAGAGAACAACGCCACACACTGATCCTGATAGCTCCGCACTGGCCTGCAATGTACTGGCTGGCGGAGATATATCAGCTGCTGTGCGGGCAGCCGTGGCAGCTCCAACTACGCAGGGACATACTGTCTCAGGTGGGGGGGACAATCTTTCACCCACACCCAGAGCGCTTGGCACTATGGGTCTGGCCCGTGAGTGGTATAACCTGAATACAGTGGGGCTCCCTCAGAAGGTGATAAACACTATTCAGAGTGCAAGAGCTTCCTCCACCAGGTCTCTCTATGACTGTAAGTAGAGGGTGTTTGAAGAGTGGTGCCTTCAAAAAGGACACATCTCTTTTCAATGTCCTGTTGGGGTGATTTTATCCTTTCTACAGGACTTAATTGATAAACACAGAGCTTTCTCTACGATCAAAGTGTACCTGGCTGCTATTGCTGCATGCCATGTGGGCTTTGAGGGAAAGACGGCTAGCCAACATCCTTTGGTCTGTCGTTTTATGAAAGGGGCTCGCAGGCTCCTCCCTGTTTCCAGGTCACTGGTGCCCTTATGGGACTTGGCAGTGGTTTGAGATGGGCTCACTCAACCTCCATTTGAACCCCTGGAAGAAGCTGACATGAAACACCTGTCACTGAAGACTGTGCTGTTACTGGCTCTGGCATCTTCCAAGCGAGTCAGTGACATTCATGCGCTCTCTGTACATCCTTCATGCACTCAGTTTGCCCCGGGGCAAACGAGAGTGTTGCTGAAGCCCAACCCTGCCTTTATACCTAAGGTGGTTGGCTCATGTACCCCCATTGACATTGTGGCATTTCCTCCGCCACTGTGTTCCTCTGAGGAACAGCGGCCGAATTTGCTGTGTCCAGTTCGTGCTTTACGCATCTATATGGACAGGTCAAAAGAGTTTCGTTGTAATGACCAACTCTTTATATCCTGGGCTAACCCTCAGAAGGGCAAGCCCGTTACCAGGCAACGGCTCTCCCACTGGATTGTGGAAGCGATTGCTCTGGCTTATACGAGTCAGGGTTTGCATGCTCAGGGTTTGCATGTTTGCGTGCTCATTCTACTCATGGACTGGCTACATCCTGGGCTTTGTTCAAGGGTGGCGTTACCATACCAATGGCAGCCTAGTCTAGCTTCTGCCGCAGTGGGATATTAATTTTGCCTCGTTTAATTGCCAAATAAGACATTTCTCTATAAAAGAAAGACATTGGCCCAGAGTCTACAAACGAAGAAAATACAACAAACAACTCGTCTGCACAGGTTGATGATGAGGAAGCTAGCGCAGAGCCACACGTGGCTAGCTTAACTAAAGTTCTGGAGGAGATATGGGACTTTCGCAAAGACACAAAACAACAGTTAAACGAAATAAAGTCTGAGCTAACCAACATCAACGTTAAAATAGCGGAGGCAGAAATGAGAATTGAAAACATGGAAGACCGCATTCAAAATGTGGAACAGGTGCTGAGCAAGATGATCAAGGTAATGAATCAAGAAAATAAACTGACAGACCAAGAAGGAAAATCCCGAAGGGACGATATAAGGATTTATAATGTCCCAGAGGGAGCGGAGGGGTCATCTCTGGTTGACTTTGTGAAGAGTTTACTACGAGAGGCACTTAAAAAAGGGAACTGAAAAAACTTCCACACCAACACTATGTGCAATATAAATAACATTAACATCATTACAATACACTCGCTGCTTTATAACATGTGCAAAATTATTATTAGTGTGAATGCTCTTTACGGCATTCCACTATAGTTCTTCGATTCTTTAATCATCTTCTTATTATTATTATTTCACCAAATAGTTTGGCTCTCAATAACTTCAGCATAATTTCAGCTACAGAAACCATGTAAATATCAAACTATTCAACCTTTTCAGCACATGATGGGAAACTTTCAACCTTTTCTAAATATGTTATACTTTTTGAAATATTCAGCTTTTTAAACTCTTTTTTTAACATGTAACTCAATGGGAGGAACCTACACCTTGCGCCAAATGCTACTCCTTCCACATACTTTCAGCTACGTATATACTTCATTCCAACTTTAAAGCGGTCACAAGACCTTCAGCTATAAAACTTGTTCTTCAGATTGTTCATATCTTTTACACTTTTTGAGATATTTAATTAAGGCCAATTGTAAATTCAGCCTGATCATTCCTCAGAGCAGCAGCTGCACACCTTTAGTAAATCTGCCAAAAATGCCACATTATTGACCTCAAAGTGCACAAAAAGCAGATTTTACCGAAAGCAGCTACCGTTTTTAAACTACAGTTAGAAATGTAAGATAAATACCTGGAACTCACTCCCACAACACATCAGAGACTGCACTGACCTCCCCACCATTAAGACACTGACCAAAACACACTTTTCTGGCTTGTGTGATTAATGTTGTGTTATTTTTCCAAATGTTGTTTTATTAGCCCGATTTTGTACTCAACTTTTTATCTTTTTTTATGTTATTTATTTGTACCACTTTAAAGTGTAAGTGTCTGATAAACCTGATAAAGCGCTTGAAAATAAAATGTATTATTATTATGAGTAGTGGCTGTGCCTGTTGCCGTGGTCCTGCCTGACACACACTTATTATTTTTTGGTAGCTTCGGGAAGATCATTAACATCCTTCTGAATCCTTCATTTATATGAACAGGATAGTTTCTGGTGGCAGACTGAATCAGGCTCATGACCTCTGTCTCAAACCATGCAAGAGACAAAGGACCGCCCCCCCACAGTTTGCTGGATCAGTGTGTACCTGTGCAGGGAGCGGGTCTGCAGGCTGTCTCCGTGGCCCATCAGCAGGGGTTTGACGGAGGCCCGGTACTGCTGCAGCCCCCCTGGGATCCCCGCATCCACCATGTCTGCAGGCAGAGAGGGGGGAGCACTACACTGGGAGGAGCTGAAGCTGAAGCGACCCCCTCCCCCTCCATCCTGCAGGGAGGAGCAATAGGAGTCTGGGAAATGTGGTCCTCCTTCACCACGCACCACCAGGGCCTTACTGCTGCCAACGTCCTCATCTGACACACACACACGCATGCACACACACACACACACACACACACACACACACACACACACACACACACACAGTTACATCAGATGAATTTCAGAACAGTTGCTTGTTCTGCCTCCTTTTTACCTCTCTTGTTAAAGAGTAATGGAATACCTTCCCCATGTATAACTTCAAACCCAAGTTGCTCTAGACTTCCTGTGAATTTGTTGAAGCCTTAACCCTACGTACCCTGAAATTGAGCAGAGGGCAGAGGTTGGAGTTGTTGTTAACTAGTTAGAGGGGCATGGCCCCACAGCTGTGAGAACTCAGCAATCAGGCTCCTTTTTAGGTAGCTCTTTCCTGGAGCGTCAGCTTCAGCGTCAGACGAAGACTGACAAAGACAATAGAGTCCTGCGGGAGTCAAAGACTGACAAAGACAATAGAGTCCTGCGGGAGTCACGAGGGTGGCAAAGAGGAGGCAAATCCTACTTTGATTGAGCTAAGTATCGCTGGTGTTTTATTTGATTTTCCTTAGTTTTCTAGCCCCTCATGCTATAATCATGTGTATTTTCTCCATTCCTGTTCATGTGTCCTCTCGCAATTATCACTGGCCCCGTGTATCTCGTAATCGATATAACCGGCCTGCTCTCGTCTATCCCACATGCTCCACTGACATCCAACATCTAGTCTCAGGTGGCCTGTGGAACTGCCAGTCAGCTGTTCCTAAGGCTGACTTCATCTCTGGCTACGCTTCCCTGCAGTCTCTGGATTTCCTTGCTCTCACTGAGACCTGGATTACTCCATCCAACACATCCACCCCAGCAGCTCTCTCCACAGCATATTCCTTCTCCCATACACCCAGACCCACTGGCAGAGGAGGTGGCACTGGTCTCCTGCTTTCTCCCAATTGGAGCTTTTCCCTCTTCAAGCTATCTAACTTTACTCCTTCCACCTTTGAATTCCATGCCATCACAGTAACCCATCCTATACAATTAACCATTGTTGTTCTCTACCGTCCGCCAGGCGCCTTGGGGGACTTCTTGGAGGAATTAGATCATCTCCTCTCACACATCCCTGAAACTGGCCCTCCGGCTGTACTTCTCGGAGATTTCAACCTCCAGACCGGGAAGATAGACGAATTAACATCTCTGTTAACTGCCTTTGCTTTCTCACTGTCTCCATCCCCACCAACTCATAAAGCTGGCAATGTCCTTGATCTCATATTCTCAAGGAACTGCACTACTTCTAACCTCTCTGTAAACCCGCTCCACACATCCGATCACTTCTTCCTTTCATTCTCTCTACCCCTTTCCAAACATAACAAACTAATCTCTTCTCATCCTGCACCTGTCCGCCGTAACCTTCGTTCCCTCTCCCCCTCTACCTTTGCCTCATCGGTGCTCTCAGCCCTCCCTTCCTCTGATTTGTTTCAACTCCTGCCTCCAAACTCTGCTGTAGAAACTCTCCTCTCTACTCTCTCATCCTCTCTGGACTCTCTCTGTCCTCTCACATCTCGGCAGGCTCGTCAGTCCCCCCCTGCTCCCTGGCTAAATGACGCACTGCGTGCTAATAGAACCGTTCTTCGGGCAGCAGAGCGGAAATGGTGGAAATCCAAACACTGTGACGACCTCCTAACCTATCAGGCTCTCCTCTCCTCTTTCTCTGCCTCGATCTCTCAGGCAAAGAGCACTTTCTTTCAAGATAAGATCCAATCTTCCTATTCCAATCCCAAAAAACTATTTTCCATCTTCTCCACCCTCTTGGACCCTCCGAAAGCCCCTCCCCCCTCCTCACTTCTGTCAAGCGACTTTGTTAACCATTTTGAAAAAAAGTTTGATGATATTCGCTCTTCTTTTTCTGACTCACCTTTACTCACCGCTGGGTCACCAGACCCTCCTTTCACCCACACACTAACCTCCTTTTCCCCTCTCTCTCCAAGTGAGGTTCTTACCCTCATTACCTCTGCCCGCCCTACCACCTGTCCTCTAGACCCTATCCCTTCTAACCTCCTTCAGACTATCGCTCCTGATATTCTACCGTTTCTCACCCATTTCATCAACACTTCTCTAACTTTTGGTCACTTTCCAAACAGTCTCAAGGAGGCAAGAGTAAACCCTCTCCTAAAGAAACCCACTCTCAACCCGTCTGATGTTATAAACTACAGGCCTGTCTCTTTCCTCCCGTTCCTGTCTAAAACACTTGAACGCGCTGTCTTTAAACAACTCTCCTGTTATCTCCATCAGACCAACCTTCTGGATCCGCACCAGTCTGGTTTCAAGGCAGGTCACTCAACAGAAACTGCTCTCCTTGCTGTCACTGAGGAACTGCACAATGCCAAAGCAGCATCCCTCTCCTCTGTCATCATCATGTTGGACCTGTCAGCTGCATTCGACACGGTGAACCATCAGATCCTCCTTCGCACTCTCCAAGAACTTGGAGTTTCAGGCTCTGCACTTTCCCTCCTCACCTCATACCTCAAAGACCGTACCTACAGGCTAACTTGGAGAGGGTCCGAGTCCGACCCTTGTCAATTAACTACAGGGGTCCCTCAGGGCTCTGTTCTTGGTCCCCTTCTCTTCACCCTGTACACAAACTCGCTCGGATCGGTCATTAGCCCGCATGGTTTTTCATACCACTGCTATGCTGACGACACCCAATTAATTCTGTCCTTTCCCCGCTCAGAGACCCAGGTCGTCGCACGCATCTCTGCTTGTCTAGCTGACATCTTTCAGTGGATGTCTGCTCATCACCTCAAGCTCAACCTTGACAAGACTGAACTGCTTTTCCTTCCGGGAAAAGATTTTCCCACTCTTGACCTGACAATCAACATCGGCACCTCTGTTGTTTCCCCGACTCAGACTGCAAGGAATCTGGGAGTGACCCTAGATAACAACCTGTCCTTCACTGCAAACATCGCTGCTACAACCCGTTGCTGCAGATATACGCTGCACAACAATCAGGAAGATTCGTCCCCAGCTGACCCAGAAAGCCACCCAGGTTCTGGTCCAGGCTCTCGTCACCTCACGCCTAGACTATTGCAACTCCCTCCTGGCTGGTCTACCTGCATGTGCCATCCGACCTCTGCAGCTCATCCAGAATGCAGCGGCTCGTCTGGTCTTCAACCTTCCAAAATGTTCCCACACCATTCCGCTCCTCCGCTCCCTTCACTGGCTCCCGGTAACTGCTAGAATCCACTTCAAGACACTAGTACTTGCACACCATGCTGCGAATGGATCTGGCCCTTCCTACATCCAGGATATGGTTAAACTGTACACCCCAGCACGTGCACTCCGCTCTGCATCAGCCAAACGACTCGCTGCACCCTCGCTGCGAGGGGGACCCAAGTTCCCATCAGCAAAAACACGTGGGTTTGCTATCCTGGCTCCAAAATGGTGGAATGAGCTCCCCATTGACATCAGGACAGCAGAAAGCCTGCACATCTTACGGCGCAGACTGAAAACTCATCTCTTTCGACTCCACTTCGAGCGATAGAATTAATAACAAGGCACTTATATACTAATATAGGACTGGCTTATCTATAGCCAGCTGAGTAGCACTTGAAATGTTTGGCTCTATGATACCTGATGTACTTATATGATTCTGTTTTCTTCAGGGTTGTGTCTTCCTGGTCGTATGTACTTATTGTAAGTCGCTTTGGATAAAAGCGTCAGCTAAATGCAATGTAATGTAATGTAATGTAATGTTGTGCTACAGCGGAAGCCAATACATATGACTGATTATGACACTTTTGTATGTGCGATCCTCGCCACACTACACAGTCTCTGAAACACTGGGATGGGTTCATCCATTTTCACATCAAAGGTGGTGTACCAATGTCTCAAATCTGTCACAGTCATGTTGTGAATCAGCGACCATCAGATGCCGACCGATGCACCACCTGGGAGATGCTAAACCAGTTTACACTCCAAAATTATTTTATGTGTTTCCAAGTGGTGTTATTGTTGGTGCTTCTCTCGTAAAGACGTAAAGAAGTCTGTGTAACTCAGGGCTACCATACACATTAAACACTGTTGGGAATTAGCTTTATGTCAAATGAGCCACTGGATAATAATTGAACACTGCCTTTAACGGCAAAGACGCAAGAGCAACAGATGCCTGAATGAACTACATTAACAAGTTAGCAAATAGCTAACCGCTTGCCTGCTAACAAACAGAGCAACTGGAGTTCATAAAACATAAATACAATGTTTTTAGAACAAATATAGTTGTAGTCTAGTGTTCCTTATGAGACTTAATTGATGAAAGTTAGTGCCCCATTGTGGTAACTAATATTATGTTAATATTACCTATCATTCATTATTGTTTAAAAAACCACACTAGCTCATCAACAACACACTGCAAGTGTTTTCAAATGAACTGTGCAACAGAGACGTTGGTATCATAGTTTCTGCCTGATGTTTTTCCAATGAACAAGAAGATGAATGTAACCTTGACAGGGCCCTCCCTCCGGGTACAGTTGTGTAGTTGCTATTTTGGTCACACTACTTGTAGATAGCCAGTGGTGTAAAGTACATCTACAAATGTAAGTACTACTGTAATTAAGTAACATTTGAGAGACGTGTAATTTACTTGAGTACTTCAATTTTGTTCTACTTTGTACTTCTACAGTTCAGAGGTTAATCCTGTATTTTTCCTCCACTACATGTATTTAATACCTTCAGTTACTTTACAGATGTGGATGAATGATGTGAAATCTAATCAAGTGTTAAATCAGACTTTAGTTCTGCAGTATAGAAAGTCATTCAAACTAGCTGCACCTTCACCAGCTTTGAGAACACTTTCATGATCAATCATTATAAAACATATCATATATATTATTCTGAAATGGACCAATCTGCACAATCACTACTTTTACTTTGTGCACCATTTACCTAATAATAATAATAAGTTAAAGTAAAAAAAAAGTTGTCTATTGTCACTTTAATGTAAGCAATCCTTCGGTCTCAGGATAGAGTGCTGTGTATTGTACGGATTGTTAAGATTTCAGAGGCAGAAAGCCCATGTGTTTCTTTAGTCAAGGTAGAAACATGCACACTGGTTTTGTCATCAGACACTGGTCATTGATGGATGGTGAGCGGCAGGTCTCTCACCAGGCTTCACGTCTCTCCTCTCCAGGATGGCACTGCTGCTGGAGCTCAGGGAGCTGGATCGCCCCCCCCCTGGTAACATGCTGCTTCCTGGATCCACCATCCCAGTCCTACTCCCTGTGCTCCCACCATACGGCCTCCTGGAGGGAGAGGAGGGCATGGAGCGGACCATGGGGGGGGACATGGATCCCTGCAGGCTGTGCAGGGGGCTGCGGCTGGACGCTGACAGGGTGTGGACTGGACTGTGACTGCCGTACAGAGCCTCTTTAGAGATCTGTGAAAAACACAAAGTGTCTGAAATAAGATGGGGAGATGGCAAAAACAGGCCGAATGCTCAGACACCAAAACAGACCCAGCGCCTGAAAAAACGCTTTACAGATAAACCCTGCATAGGCATGCAGGTGTGTGTGTATGTGTGTGTGTGTGTGTGTGTGTGTGTGTGTGTGTGTGTGTGTGTGTGTGTGTGTGTGTGTGTGTGTGTTTGTTTGGGTGTGTGAGTTAGCGGGTGTGATAAATGTGTGCAGGTACTGTGGGGAAAAACTGCAAGTATGGACATGCTTTCACACATGTTGACTCTGATTCCCCTGCTGTGTTGTTTACAGTTGAACAGGTCCAGGCTCTAACTGCCAGGCTGATCCAGGAACAGCCAGTCGCACTGCTGTGTGAGCCGCCAAACTCTGAGCTTGCTGTTCGTTTCCTTCAACCTTATACAGTGGGGCAAAAAAGTATTTAGTCAGCCACCAATTGTGCAAGTTCTCCCACTTAAAAAGATGAGAGAGGCCTGTAATTTTCATCCTAGGTACACTTCAACTCAACTATGAGAGACAGAATGGGGGGAAAGAATCCAGGAAATCACATTGTAGGATTTTTAATGAATTAATTGGTAAATTCCTCGGTAAAATAAGTATTTGGTCACCTACAAACAAACAAGATTTCTGGCTCTCAC